>WOGR01006342.1:0-13142 GCA_015342045.1 Leptinotarsa lineolata | reverse complement strand
TCAGGAATAGCAGAGCATGTTTGGACTCATCAACATAACATCGAGTGGTCCCAAGCTGAGATCATACACAAGGAGGAACACTGGTTCAGAAGGAAATGCAAGTCCGAACTGCTGAAATTCACCACGAAACATTGTCATTCACCTTCAAACAAAAGTGATTTCGTTGGATTCACTTTACGCTAGAACTTCCAGCTTTAATTTTTGTAACTAATGCATTATTGATAAAAAGTAAAAGAATTGGGGCTAGTGGATCGTGGTCAAATGTATCCTGAAGTATCAAAGGTTTCGTCTGCTACTGCGGCAGACATTATCAGTCTGCTGCAGTAGCAATAAAAAGTATTGATGAGTTCTCTCAATTTTGCCATGTTTGCTCTATAAACATGAAGTGAATAACAAATAAATTATCACAACGAATGATTCACTACTATCATTTTTATTTCATGGATTTTCAAGTGATTCTTTCATTATGGTCAGTAGTCAGAACGACTTAATTGCGAATTGGTTATTGCATTGCATTGATGTGACTTAATTTTCCGCAAGCATATATTGACAAAGAATTTCAGAAACCTGGTAAAGTCTTTAAATTAATTCCATGGAGCGATTTCAAAAAGGTGTATAACATTCATCCAGATCATCATCAAAGAATAAATCAAGGGAAAATATTCCTCAGTGTGAAATACATACATTTTTAATATTCTTTGAAAGACATTTTTTTGTGGAGGACTCAATAATTCCTATTACTTTTTTGGGTATATAATCTTCCACTATCCGAAAAATAAATAAAGCTAAATCAATAGAGAATCTGCTGAAGTGTAATGAAGGCAAACAGGAATCTGGAATGGCAATGGGCTCATCTTTGTCACCGATTCTGAGTAACATTTTCATGGAGCATTTCGAGAAAACATACATCGAAACTCACCAGAATGGCCCGAAGATATGGTGGAGATATGCTTATGATCTATACGATATCTGGAACCATAACCCAGATGATATCAACGTTTTCTTGAATTATTTGAACTCGAGAGAACCCACGATGAAAGTTTCATTTATTGAGTGGCGTCTCAGATGTTTACCTGATTGATATAAATGGTGAGAATCATGGCAAAATAATGATTTGAGATCCTAATCAGATTGAATTTTTCCTTTTTTCAATCGTTCATAATCAACTTCCTTTTCTTGACGTTATGATCAAAAAATCGATGAGTACTCTTGATACGAAGACGAAATAACTATCATTGACACAGTTTTGGATTAAAACTCATATCCGGAGCAGTTTGTGGTAAAAACAATACACAACATATACAGATCCCACAATAACTACAAATCCAATAACAATACACATACCTCCAAACTAACGTTATAAAGGTATCACGTTAGTTGACGGTATAACGGTATCAACATAAGAATGTTCCCGGTTTGTCTGAGAAATTGAGACGCATCGGTTAGAGGTATAATGTAAGAACAACAAAATAAACCCAAAAATACGGTTGAAAGAACGAAATATTTTATTTACAATACGAGTATACCTAGTTCCTGTGGAAAAAGTTATATAGGTGAAACCTCAAGACCCCTAGATGTGACAAAAAATAAACATCGTGAATATATAAGGAGAAGACAGATGGCAGCACTATACTACGAATCAAAAGAGTATTTGTAGAACTAACCCACAGTAGGAAAAGAGTGGAAATAGTCTGGGTACCATCTCACACAGGCATTAAAGACAACGATATCGCTGGCGCAGAAGCTAGAACTTCCATCATATATACAGGAACATTTCAAATCTCCCAGGTTCCACACGAAGATCTATATAACGACATTAAAAGTCAGCTTCAAACGATGGAAAGAACGGTGGAGCTTCTTAACATCCAATAAACTCAGAGAGATATCAATCCAAACCTAATTATAAACAACTGCCGTCCTCTCAATCGCAGGCAGCAGGTCATTTTCACGTGACTGTGCATTGGCCACACCCGGTATATCCACTTACATCTTATCAAGAAAGAAATACCAAACCGAAACGATGCCTTAACTGCAATGTAGATCTAAGGGTTGGGCACATTATCATAAAATGTCCTAGCTACCACAACGAAAGGCTTAGGAAATTAATGTACTAGTGTCCTAGATATCGATAATATAGACTTATTGTTGTGTTTTTCTGAAATGTATCAAAATTGATAATATGAATTAAAATACAAAACACTTTATTGTTTCACCGCTAATAACCTAGCCGGTTGATGCGGTATAATTTAAATAAAAAAAAACAGATGACACAATTGGGGATAGCGGAGCATATTCTAAAATCATCTGGTGATCACGCTATAGAATGAAGTGAAACAAAAACTATCATCAAAGAAACTCATGAAAATTGTAAAAAACTCAAAGAATCTACATATATTCTTTAATCAGGTAACAGGTATTTCGAATAGCTCTGTGGAAATGGATCGTACCTAGCCAGTATATGTATTCATGTCGACTATCGCATATGACATCTGAACATTTCATTCTTATGATGTACACCGAAAGAATTCGAGGCAAAAGTTTTATAGTGATTTTCAGGTTTTAAAAAGGGACAACGCTTGTTTTTCGAAACGTCGACCACTAAAAAAAGCTAAGTATAATTTTTTTTTCGTTTGACTTTTTCAATTAGTAGGCAAAATTTATGAATACAAGTAACAGACTAATTGGATTCTTCAGTGGTTTATATTAAGCAGTAACTTTACGGAGTTAACTTTTCAGTTTGCATTTGATTACGCTTCAGCAAATCCTCTATTGATTTAACTCTGTTTATTTTTCAGATTGTGGAAGATTATATACCCAAAAAAAAACAGTAGGAAGCTATTTTTCAGTTCTGTTTTAACTTCTGACTGAATAAAATCATAAGTAATTTGAGTTTATTTTTATTAAATTTCTGATTTACGATCAATCTTATTTCAAAAACTTTGATGTTCAAAAAACTGTTTCCAATCATTTCCTTCTGAAATATTGTTTAATAGGTTGAGTTGAAACCTCTAGTGTGAAATTGATTTAATGAAACCCTTTTTCTACACTATAACGTGTTTTGGTTATGTGACAGCCCCATAAATAATTTTGAAACGAACCATGAATTATTTGAGTTCGAGATGTATTAATGTTTGAATTCAACCGCGATATGGATGTATAAATAAATAAATAAATATATAAGTCAATCAGAAAATAAACTCATCTAACCCTAGACATTCGAACACAAGTCGCTGCAACAGTTCGAGACAAAAGGAATCGATCAATTCCTCATATCTCAAAAATTGATACGTGACTAGACCGAAGGAAGGAAAATTTCCACATCTCTGATGCTGCAATATTTCAACACGTGAGAGACCATGTAAACGAGGTCTCACAAGTGGCTAGTTTTGTCCAGATATAACACGTGTAACTCGTTGAATTTAATGACTATTGCTCAAGAAACAGATGGTCACTAAGCGGTCTCTTTGTGTGTTATAGAGTTGCAAAACATCCATAACATTTAGATTTCGTAAACTAGTGACCTCACGTACACCAAAATATGAGTAGGGATAATCAGGCCATCTTTGATGGCAGGAAGAGATCATATAAATATGCCAATACCGTTCATTGAAAACATTCAAGATTTAATTCAACAATTCCAATTCAAGACTCAATATTCAGAATTAATTATTTCAGAATTAATTATTTCAGAATTGATTAGTGTTGCAGTTAGATAGCCATGTAGCTATAGAGAAAGGGTAGATTTGAGACCTAAGTTGAATCAAATGAATGGAGATTCAATTGTGAATTCCTAAAAATTGCGGAAAGTAGAAAGTTGTTGTCTAAAAGTGCTCGATTGTCTCGACGAAATGTGTAAGTTTTTAAAAAATGTAATCTTTAGTAATAGACTTATAGGCTGATGAAAGTAATACGAATTATGATGAAATTATGAAATAAAAAAATCAATTGGCGCTCCGAGGCGACTTGATTGATTCCAGTGGCGCATTTGCTTTTTCAGCTGCAGGAAACTCGGAAAAACTTGCAGCACCACATCACCTGAAGATCTTGATATACCAATGTCCTCTCTTTTATAAAATTATATGTAGGGTGTCTCCAGAGTCTCCAATAAATTCAAGATTTCGCCAGAAAATTTTATGACTCGACAATCGTCAAACTTAAACCACTCCGTTCCGTCTTTGACCAAAGAGTAATAATAACCATATTCAACGCCAGAACCACAGTGAACAATGACTGCATGAAGATTATAATAGTGGTCTGCTAGATTGGAGTGTTCATCTATGTCGAATCTTCGTAAGAATTTAGTGCTTCCGTTAGAGGTTGAGTCATGTTTAGAGATCATTAGCGTTATTATTATTTTGAATTCAGTTTTTCATTTGATCTTTGTAGTTTCACAGACTGGTACTATGCTACAAAATAGGATAAATGTTAGATTTCCAAATAACTGCTAACTTTCGTATAAGTTCATTAACATAATCATTATCGTATGTCGCTGAAACAATATCTACATTTTCTGTTTGTTCAAACCTGCTATCAGCAACCCAAAAATAACACTTCTTCAGATCAGCTGTATGCATTTTTTACTGTACCTGTGCCTTACAGTTTTCTGAGAGAACACTGTTTCTTTAAGTAATTGTCCTTTGTTCTTGTCTTGGAAGTACATTTTATTTCAATGACTGCACCTTTAGTTATCCCATCAAGGGAGGCTGCGATCATTGGATAATCAGCACCTTTAGAAAGTCATCAGGGATTGATTTTGTTTTTCAAATTGTTTCCTACTGTCTTCCGGACAGACAGACAGTTCCAAATTTCTGCCTTTTTCATGGCATCAGTGTCGGATACTTTTGCATCCATGATGGTGGCTATAAATGACCCCTTTAGTACATGGCAAAGACTCATCTTCCTTTGGAGCTATGATATGATCGTATCTCATCTCAGACCATAAGCTGCTCTTGTTCTGCTATCTTGTTGCTTTTTCGATGGTCTTGTTCACAGCTTCAGTGAATGTTTTCCTCATCACACCTAATACTTTGTCAACATCTACTTTGATTTATGTGCGATGAATAATGCGTAACATCACTGTGCTTATAATAATCTTGATATTTCAGCAACTAGCAGTTGTCAATTTTTCTTTTTTTGGCTTCTGTTAGAAATACATCATGAACAACTGATGAACCCGGTCTGTGAGGTATTTTTTTTGTAGACAACTGCTGCATAGTAATGTACTCCAAAGTCGTTCCTACTCTAGGCAAGGTAGACTTTCTCCAATAATACTCGACTGAAGTACATGCAGTTTCCTCATTTCGGCGATGGTCCCATATTGAAAATTGAACTGCATGTTTATATCCTCCTGTTGAAGCAGCACAATCATTGAACTGACAGCTGATAATTTCGCTTTCATTTTCGTTCACCTTCAGCGTCACGTTATATGGTTTGGTTTTTACTTTGTATTATGGGCACATTTTACACTTATCAGTGCAAACCCCGCACTATCGGTGCAGTTGGACACACGCATAGTCTCCATAGGATTTCCTTGAAGACCTGTAATGCAAAACAATGACAATAATTATTTAGTATATGTCAACATTACTTAAATTTCATCATATTTATATGATCATTCATTCATTAAGATAAACAATTCTCACATGCTATTAACACCGCTGTTTTTACACTTTTAAGCTCTGCAGCATAGTAATTGGCATTATTTTGGAAAAAAGTGCAACCATAAATACATCTATTGCTGTTATCTGCTCGCACGAAACTAGGCTCCATTTTGAAATCTACCAAATGGGAACTGAAATATATGAAAAACATTTCAATTCTCATTTGGTAGAGAAATGGAAATTTTTTTTTTCTTACCACTTTTATTCGTAACTAAAGTTTAATGTGAAAGTTTGAGAATGCCCCTATAGGACGAAACTGCAGTAACTTTAGTTACGAATAGAAATGGTAAGAAACATAAAAAAATTCCATTTCTCATTTTTCATGATGATCTCCTACCACGTAGTAACGGCTACATCCATGAATTTTTTGAAAAACTGGCAAAATTATCTTGAAAAGTTCCACAAAACAGTCACAAAATGAACAATGCTAATTACAATCAGCCCAGGCAGTCGAGCTGATTGTAATTAGCGTGTAACGTCACCGGAAATTTCGACCATCACAGACTGAATTTATTGCATTTTTTTTTTGTTTATTTCCAAAAAAATATACTAAAACTAAATGAAAATGGGGACTGGTGATTCATGGTGATTCAATTGTTACCGATGATATTTGCATTTACATAAATTTGTTAATGATATGCGCTGAAATTCAACTCGAACCGTGACTGGATTATTATGTCGAAGTGAGTCCAGCCGCACACTGCCAACTTCACTCGAGCAACTTTTCAGTCACAGAAATAAAACACATTGTCTTTCATGAGAACCCGTACACAAGCGATTATTCAGTTGCGTCAACTGATGAATTTCAACACTTTCTGCTTGATTATCGCGAATGCAGAAAAAATCCGAATTTGCAATTAGAAAGTGACAGAAAACGATAGAAACCAAACAGCGCCAGAATCTTATGTGACGTCATAAGGAATGTATGCATCAGTGGCGTCGACGTGTACCCAATTGTGAATACGTGTGTCAAATTTCGAATATTCAATACAACAGAATAACACATGACAGAAATAGAAAACCTTCGAAACCAAAAGAACTCAAATTCGGTGAAAACTCGACCAAGAAATTCCGTACGATCCCAGACGCTGAGCAAGCTGATCTCCCTGGGGGGGAGTTGTTTCGGTCAGATCGTATCACTGTAAAATAACAAAAAAGGAATTCACGTTCCTTGGGGCTTCAGGACGTATCTTTTCTCAACCAACCTCAATCAACAGTTGTAGCCTATGTGGAAGGCATCCGTTACATAGTTTTCCATGTTGGCCTTTTTGCCGTCGTGGTACACGACGGCAAAACTGTGTTTTCGACGAAACCAGTATCGTATTAATTTTCAAGTTGAATTCAAACTCCAAAGCTTCGATAATCTTCATGCAACCGTCGTGGCTCTAATCGAAAAACTTCAGATGCAATATGAGGATAACGGAAAGTTCGTAAAGTATTACTGGCACCCATGCTTCGTCTTGACCATTAGTTTTCGACGGAATCAGCCCCTTCATTATGTTTTGGGAGACGAGCAGTGGCGGATCCAGAAAATCGTTATGGGAAGGGGGCCCAGTTTACAACTGAGAGTATGTGGTACGTAACCCCTTCTCAAAGCACTGAATCCTTAGAGGTTTTCTATTTAAGTTCAGTAGTATGCATTTAGGAACAAACACTCGAAAAAAATTAAAGCCATTGCTAAATTTTCAATATTGTATGACAACTAACAATAAGAAAAATATTTATATTAAAATCAACCCTTACAATCATTACCATTGAGTGAAGAGCTATTCAGGTCCAAGCATATTGAACTAAGAAGTATATTATAAAGACTTTTTAGTAATCAAATTTATTAATGGTCGAACATAATAATATTTTATAATATAAACATAATATTTTTCCTGTGTAAATTTTCTATAATACCTTCAGAGATAACTTTTTCTTGTGCTTTCTTATGTATACGTCCAAGACTTCTTCAGTTTTAATTATATTGGAAATATCCTGGTGTACGTGCAGTGAAACCAAACCATTTAGTCTCTCTTCAGTCATTGTATTGCGTAGATAGATATGTTTTAAAACGATGCAAAGCTGAAAAAGTTGTCTGCTGTACCTACTGGTAGTCACAGAAAGAGTATACAACAATTGCAGTAATATCCTGATGTTTGGAAGAGAATCGGCAATAAGACAAGTGCCCCATTCTGAAACATGGATGTTTGCCATTAAGAATGACAGTGTTCCATGTAAGTGAATGTTTCCTACTTCTCTGTCAACAAAAAGTATGTGGAAAACTCCCAAAGAGAGGAAGAATAAAATATCAATGAATATATGTAAATCATGCAAGAAGATTCTTTCATATACAAACTGGACAAAAAACCTTTTTAAACAACTACTCCCACATTGACACTGGAATTCAGGAAAGGAATATAGGTGTGTGTGTGTGTGTTATATTAATATTCTTTTTTCTTTTCCTTGGAAGTTTTCTACAGTTTTTGTTTGATGATGGAGAAGTAACCAGACAGAAAGGTTTTTTTTTTTCTAAAAACATTATTTTCTTCTGAAATGCTACCTTTTAAATTTGTAGTTCAGTTTGTTTGATCAGCTGGTTAACGGAAAAAAAAATAGATTTTGAACAGAATTTTTTATTCAAACAGACTTTCTTGAAGACAATTTTTTATACAGATTTTTTAACAGAGGTCAACACTTGTAGATTTCTGACACGTGTGTAAGGGTCTACAGCATCTGTCTCAACGCGTAGAGTTCGAAAAATGAAAAACTCGAATGGAAAAGTGTAGGATAATGGAAAGGATATATTGAAATGGATAAGGTTGAAGTTGTGAGGGAAAAAATTACAAGGTATAACATTGTAATTATCGAAATTTGAAGGTGTTCACAGAAGGTTAGTTTCCACTAAGGATTCAATAATATCTATAACACGTCTATGGTATTCACTCATTTTTTATAGTGAAATTCTGAGTGTCAAGTATATTATCTAAATTTGCAGCGATATTCATCAAATTTAGAGCTTCTTTGCTGTCGCAAAGCATTGTTTTCAGCATCATAATGGACTTCAATAATTCAGATTTAACGAATTTATCCCAATGTTTCTGTAAAGTACTAAATGGAAAGATATCTTCAGGATCACATGAGAAATCTTTGAGGTTTCTACACAAGATTCCATAGTAAAATTCAGATATTTTTTATAATCGCGCAAGATATCTTTGGGACTGTGAAGAAAGAAGAAATAAATCACATCCGATGCCGGAGAACCTAATTTCGCTAGCTACCAGTCAGACATACTTTTGTTGGTTTAGATGGGTTGCTTTCGTCCTAGAAAGATAAAAAGAATTTCAAATGGTTGAAAATTGAATAGAACTGGCCGATGATGAGAATCCCTATTAAAACTCATTAATCAAGTCATTGTATGATTTTCTCTATAAAGGGTTTTACAAAAACTGCGACATGTGTTTCGCTATACAAAAGCTTTCTCAAGCATGAATTATTCATTATGCTTGATTATGATTATTTATGCTTGAGATGTGTCGCGGTTTTTGGAAAACCCTTTATGGTGAAATTCATACAATAAACTGTATTGAATAACGAGTTTCAAATGGTTGAGTTTACAGTTTATTGAGGGATTTGATACTAGGGGCTAGTATCAAATCCATACGATTTTTAGTTTATCCCAACCTTCAAAAGACACGAGTTGGACTATTAGTTTGTGGGTTGGAACATTTTGAGTAAAGGAACTTTTGTTAGTTTGAAAAAATGTTAATGTGTGCGTTTTGGCGAGTAAAATACTGTTGGAGCCAAGTCTTCGTTTCATCAACACAACAGACAACATTGCACCAGAAAAATCAAACATTGAGAAGTGGTTTGCTAAGTTTAAACGAGGTGACATTAGCACCGAAATTCCAGAAAATAATTTAGGATGACCTCAAAGTGAAGTTGATCGAGCTAGCTGAGGCTATCATGTTGAACGTATCGTGCATGAATATTTGGGTCTGCGAAAGCTGTGTTCAAAGTGTGTGCCACGCGAGCTCACAATTGACCAAAAACAACAACGAATTGATGTTTCTGAGCAGTATTTGAAGCTATTTCACCATGAAAAACACGAATTTATGCGTCGAAATGTGAAAATGGATGAAACATGGCTCCATCATTCCACACCAGAGTCAAAACGATCGCCCTCTGAGTGACCAAAGCATGCAAAGACGCAACATTCGGCTGGCAAGGTGATGTTATCGGTATTTTGCATGAGAAAATATTCATTGACTATTACGAAAAGGAAAAAAACATCAACAACGACTATTATAAAGCGTCATTGGGGCGTTTGAAAGACGAAATAGTGGAAAAATGCCCACATTTGATGAAATAAATAGTGCCGTTTCATCAAGACATTGCACTGTGTAACAAATCATTGAAAAAATGACAAAATTGTATGAATTGGACTCTGAATTGCTTCTGCAGCCACCGCATTCTCCAGATCTGACCTCCAGCGAATTTTGTCTGTTCTCAAAACTCAAAATAATGCTCCTGAAATTCGACGCCAATATAGAGGTAAGTTTCGGAACTGAGGCCTATTTTGAGGCTGAGCCCAAATCGTACTCTGAAAATGGAATGAAAAAATGTTTTTCCATGTTAGCCTACGAAATTTTCTGCCCAAAATGATATTCAAAAATGTACGATTGCAGTATATTAGAAATATATCTTCATGGCAATTCAAATTTGACCTCCACCATTGGGATCTCCTAAACTACAGGAGATACGTCGAAGCCAGAATTGGGGCAAAGATGCGTTTTTTTGTGCTTAACCAAATACTGTTTTAGAACATGGGAAATTTCGAGTATTTCCGATAATATCCGGAAAAAACTGAAAATTGGAATTTTCGTTTTTATTTTTTTCCAGCGTTATTTAACAACAGAGCTCAAAACCAAAAACATATTTTCATTGATACATTTTTTCAGATACACTTTTTCATGTTCATATTTAATATCCGATGTTTCGTCTTCTGGCAATCATTATTTCATGATTTCATTGATATATGATTTGTTATGATTTGCTCTTCTGAAACCACAGGTATTAAAAAAAAACAACTTTATCTGAGATGGTCATGACTCCATCGAAAAATTTTGTTTGTTGAACACTAGTTGTCAGAACTCATCAAAGATCATAAGTTTTTACAAATACTTCAGTCGAAATGTCCTCAATCCCTATTGGAGGAAAACGAGATATGTTGAAACTTTATTACAAATTTGATAGGAATAGTACGCAAACAGCATAAATTTATTTTGAATTATCTCCGGAAATACAACAGCCGGATAGAACATTATTCGGTATTTAGGAAAAACACTTGGCTGAGTACGGTGCGTTTCAAAAACCAAGAATGAAATCATATGAGTTTGTCGAAAAAGCACGAAAAGTATTACAAGTGTTCGAAATGATGGCCTACATAAGCGAGCTCGTCGTCTCACAACATTCCTTCTTCTGATAGACCTGAATTGCGTTATTAAATTTTCTCACCCACTGTGTTATATTCTTGCTCACCATAGATTATGTTCTTCAAGGTGTCCCACAAAAAGTATCCGAAACTGTAAGGTTAGGTGACCTTGCCGGCCATCTCACTGGTTCAGAATATCTTAACCACCTATTAGAAAATCTTTGGTGTAAATATTTGCAAACTGCTCTTTTATTATGTGGAGGAGCCTCGTCATGCTAAAACCAGCAGCTGTTATAATCATATATTTTTCGAATTCGTTTCTTGAGCACCGAAGATATGTTTCTTCGTTCAAAGTATTAGAGAAGAAATGAGGTCCAAGTATTCGGTCGTTATGAATTCCAGCCCACACATTCAAACGAAGCCGAACTTGTAGTCTGACTTCTCTGAAGAAACGTGGATTATTTTCATTTCTATTAAAAACAGCACAGTTTGAAGAAGTACTCAGGTCGGTCTAAATAATGTTTTTCAAAAAGTTTGTAGGGTCTACCCTATTCGGAAGCCAGCTACACAATTCCATCCTTCTCTCAGGATCACAGGAATGTAATTTTCGTGAAATATGCATCTTATAACATTTCAAACCACTTTTTCTGAACTCCCTCCAAACCAAACGCTCGTCTGTGGCACATCCATTTCTGTCGAGACTTGATACGTCGATTTGGAAGGATCTGCATTCATCTAAAAAAGTACCAAAAATAATTATTTTACGTTGACTAATGAGTTATTTCTAGTATTTTGTTCCATTTTGTTTCCATACTTCATTATTGGTTTTTGAAACGCAGCGTACTCAGTCAAGTGATTGTCGAAAATTCCGAATAATGTTCTATCTGGCTGTTATCTTTCCAGTATTATGGAATCTGCGGATATCAAGTGGAATATTATTTGTTATCAACGAATAATACAATACAGTGCAAGATGAGATACAATACCGATACAGATATCTGAGATACAAATCATGTTTGTCATAGAAACGACAGATGATTACGCAGTATTTCTATACTTTTCGAGATTAATATCATCAAAAATAATTCCATTTATCTCGTCATTGTTTGAACTAGAGGACTCTTGAACTTTGCGTTTTTTTAATAGTCAGGGTCTTATATTTCGCAACTCTACTTTGTCATATACTGTATGGCAACAAAAACATTTTGTGAATACATTTTGGAGTTGACTACATGAAACATTCAACAGTTATTGAATAAAAATAATAAAAATGTAAACTAACGTATTGAATCATTTTCGTTTTTTGTACGAAATTTATTGACTAGAAATGTAAAGAAAAAAATTATCCTTAACTACCACTCTAAAATATATTAGGACGAATCTTGTCATTAGGTTTCAAATATTTGAACATTGAAATACATGGAAACCACTTCTCATATTGAGTGTGTACTCCCAACTCTCATGATGGAACTGAAACAAATATATTCACAGCATTACTACATAAAGTAATTCATGGAAGAATATGAATATGAGTTCATTTACATACCATTTACTATCAACCTTCTGGCGTGCTTCGAAGGTAAAAGTTCGTGTTATTCAAAAAGGTGCTGATGAGGAGTTGAAGAAAAGTCTTACCATCCAAAACTTCGAAGTACACCTTTGAGTATGAAAGAGTTCCATGAAGTTGAAATGCAATGAATTATCCAATATTATCCTGTATCATGAAAACTAATCCAATAAATAAAAGATAATACGGATAACAACAAAATAGGTTCACTCAGAATGCCATAGTTTGTTTAACTTCTCAAATAACAAAAAAAACTTGACCAAGAAAATAAAATTTTGTGTGTTCTTAGATTCAGCAAAAACGTTTGACACGCTGAGTCACTCTCGATTACTAAACGTCTAAGAGGTTTAAGGCTTCAGAGGTATTGCAAGGCAATTGGTGGAAACTTATCTGATGGATCGATAATAGCAAGTGAAAGATTATAATTGTACTGGTCCAGAAAAAACAGTAACTTTCGGAGTCCCTCGGGGTACTGTCTTGGGCCCAGTATCAGTATATA
>WOGR01006341.1:0-13143 GCA_015342045.1 Leptinotarsa lineolata | reverse complement strand
GATCTTCCTCCAACTTTGCCAGCGCCCATTCACCAAATGTTAGACGTTGTGGGAGGTCGTGTGGCTTCAATTCTTGCACCAGCTGTATCTTATAAGGCTTTACTCCCAAATCCTTTCGCGAAATTTTCCACGTAGTGCAGTAACAGAGGCCCAATTTCTGCGAACGGCGGCGAATATGACGAACACTGGCGGATACAGCCGCAATATTTTCTTCGGTCCTAGCTCAATTGTAAAAAAAGTGTTACTCGATATGAAAAGCTTGTCAAATCTAGGAAAAGACTTGAGAATTTCTGCTCTTTCTCTCTCTTTCGCTAGTATGGTACTTTGGCGATGTTTTCATCGGTAGTTTTTGGACGTCCCGAAGGTCCATCGTCTCCCAAGCTCTTACGGCCACGTTTAAATGCAGCTGTCCAAAATTTCACTGTGGTAAATATTGGGGCAAAGTCCCCGTACACAGAATCCAACTCATCGCCTTTCAAAACAAATATCTGACAGCTCCATACTCGATTTGGTCCATTTTCATGAAAACACATCAATTCACTCAGGTTGTATTTGTTTGTTTATCCTTTAAATAGATTGTAATTATACTTAGTTTTCGTGCATGTTCGGGTCAATGAACTTCATTATTATCATTATTGTAATCGCAAGAGATGGTCATAAGTTGCTAGCTTCATTCTCATAAGTAATGGTTACATTTGTAGCTATTTACATGAATATCAACAATGACAAAAGTTCTATAAAAAACTGGGTCATTCGGCCGAAAAAACAGGCAACCATTTGCTTCGCTGTGCTTTCACAAACAACTTTTGTTGGATTAGCTCGTCTTGGAATACCCACACGGTCGATCGCTGTTTTGTTTCCGGCTCATACGCATATATCCGTGATTCGTCGCTTGTCACGATTTTATACAGGTCTTTTCAAGCATCACGGTCGAATTCTTTAATCATTTCCTTACACCACTTGGCGCGAGCCCTCTTTGAGCGATTGAAACAATTGTGTGGTATTCAACGAGAACAATTTTCTCAAAAGTAAGTGTTCATGCAAAATCGAATGTACTGAAGTGGAAGTAATGTGCATGGATGTCTCTATTTCAAAATATGTCACATGACGATCAGTTCACCTACTGCATCGATGTTTTGTGCACCGATTTTGGACGACCTTACCGAACTACGACAACGATTGAATTCACTATACCAGCGATATACTGTAGTTTTTGATGGTGCTTCATCGCTATACAAAGACCTGAGTTCATCGACACATTCTCGTTGTGGAAAATAATCCGAGGAGAAACCTCTTGAAATTTCTATTTTTGGTCAAACTGATTTTCTCAACTCACTGTAAACAAAACAAATAGCACTAACATTGTCTATAGATTTATAGACAATGTCAGATTTATAGACAATGGCACCGAGAAATAGCACTTGTACGTTTATGCCACAGAACTATACTCTCAAATTATTGTTCTGTGGTTTATGCTAAAAAATGTCAAACTTTATTGTGGTGTTGCCACATTTTACGTATTGACATTAGCGTTGCCAGTTCCCGAAATATAAATAGTCCCCCATATACAGACAAAATTAATTGAAATTTTCAGTTTTTTACCCAGAAATTTTCGGAACGGTCGACTTTTTGGCTCCGACAGAAAACAGCCAACTTAACCACGATTCATGCCACTCTCCATCCCTCTTATGAGTTCTCTAAGTTCTAATTTCTTTTTTTTTCGGATTGTTTAGGTTACTTGATAAAGTTCCATAGTGATTTCATAAACTACACTTCACGATTTGATATCCAAAAACTTTTTTTGAAAAAAATATCACATATTTCGCTAACGCAGTAGCTTTTTCGTAGTGAATAACGTATGTTATTCACTACGAAATGAAACGTGATATATTTTTTCAAACGTACGTTATTCACTACGGAAAAGCTATTGTTTTAACGAAACATGTGATATTTTTTTCAATAAAGTTTGTGGAAATAATATTGTTTCCGGTATAGTTAATAAAAATTCTAACTAAGTACTCCTGAAAAAAAAACTGTTCAATAAAAACCACATCGGCTCCTTCCAAAACATTTATTACAGTACTTAATTTTACCACATGATCATACCCCATATTTTGCTCACTATTCTCGCAGCGAGCACATACACCGGCATAAAAATAAGACCCATTATTAAAAAAATCAGAAAGAGTATCACAAAAATTTCACCTAAAAATACGGCCGCCCTGACGATTTTCTCTTTCTGTCCTTGAGTCTCGAAAATCTGTATGAGCCGATCCAAAAAAAATCGAGCGAAATAGACGAAACCGTCCAGCAGGGGGGCCAAATTCCATAGCATTACCAGAATAGTGATGGCTGCCGTATAGGCGTGGGTGCAGAGGGAGGTGAGGAGAGCGAGGAAGGAAATGTCTCTGAAAACAAATTGATATCAAAAAGTTGAAAAATAAAGATCCTTTTATTCAATGACGTATGTCAAAATGAAAAAATTGAAGGTTAGGTCACCGAAAGGAAGTTTCACAGCGATAAAACTAATGAATGGAAAAACAAGAACATCTTGCGTAGAATGAATCCAAAAAAACGAGCGCGTTTTCCCCAATCATCAAATAGCGGAAAACGTTCTTAAATGCATTTGAGAAAGTACTGAATTTGGTTCAACTTGCAGCAACATTTGAAGAAAAAACTGTCCAGTTCGAAGATTATTTGAGAATGGAATTCAAATACTGTTGGCCGTCTATAATACGTCAGTATGTCAAGTCTACAAACCTGAATAAATCTGTGCTGTTATCAAATATTGAACCAGCAAGTGCAACAGCTCATCAACATTTCAATCATGTTTATTATCAAGTTCAAACTTGATTAGGTCTTTATTTGGAACCCCAGGAATGGGGTTGGACGAAGCGTAACGAATTCCTGGGATCTCACGACAATTTTAGCACCTGCCAGAGGAATTGCTAAACACAATATTCTGCAACTGCGAGAGTGGCTGTGGATATAAGAAATCGGGGTTGCAGTGCTCTTTAACTTCTGGCCAGTGTAATGGGCAAGCTAATCTCAATGCTTTACCATATCAGAGCGATGTCAATGAGACAGAATCTTTGAATCCGAAATCATGGCCGTTACTTAATGAAGATCCGTAGTAATTTCATAAACTACACCTATAATTTGAACTAAACAAAGTTTGTAGAGACCAAAAGAGATGTTTATGAAAAAAGAAGAAGAAGAAGATTGAAAATTATAAGTTGTACAGCTTGTCAAATATAGGAAGAGAATTTCTGCTCTCTCTCTCTCTTTAGATTGTACGGTCTCAGCAAAAGAGAGAGAGAGAGAGAGAGATCAGAAATTCACAAACCTCTTCCTATATTTGACAAGCTGTAGTTCTTGTGTTTCCAAGGTACCACCTCTATTAGGTGCTAGTTGTCCGTTGTGTGTTAAGTTTCAAAAACAGAGACGATTGAAGGGATTGGCCTCCAATATTTTCTTCATATTTCAAATTTCTTCACGCCTTATTCTTGCATAAATATATCGATTGATACGAAATACTCACTCGTTTCTCGACACTCCTCTGGTTTCCTGATAAGAGATTATCGGCTCCCTGACGGACCTTAACGAGCGCAAAACACTCGATTGGGACACGTGCATTTTTCTCACTGCTTCTGGCACGACAGTTGCGGGTAGCTGGATAGGGGAAGACACCATCGGAACATCTTTCTGGATGTAGCTCGTTCTTAGGAAACTAGTGGTCGGAGCGTGCGGGTAAGAACCAAACGTATCCTTAAAACTTTTAACTGCACAAGTTCGATTTGTACTTTTATAGATAGGAAAACTGGAAATGTGCCCATCTAATCTACTTTCAGATGATGTAACATACAAGGTGGGTAGTTTGAGAACGTTGGCAAACCTTTTTTTAACCGTGATCATGGATCAGTTACGCCAGGCGTCTACCAGTGTCACTTCCCACCCAGTAAACAGCACGAAGTAGGGATGAGAATGAAGACGGTCTCCAGTTTCTTTCACACAATAGGCCTTCTCTCGCTCCCTACACAGTTATTGTTTATCCACAGAGGATACAGTTTGCGATGCCACCGAAGCTGTGAATTATCCAACACCACGGCTGTGCAACGGCACACGATTAGATATTAATACCACGAATTACATACAAATCAACTTTTACCAGACCAGCTATCATTTAAAGAAAGACAAGCCCAGGAATATTTAATTTGATAGTTGTATTGATAGTTGTATTTGATAGTTGATAACTGTTGACACTTTTGTATATTTACTAAGAATAAATACCTTTTTACACACTTATAAAAATAAACCTTTTAGCGTACCTACAATATACAGATTGTGGCAAAGTGAAAGTGTCTCATCGCAAAAAATTCATGTTTAGTTTGTTTGTAAAAGGAACAACTTTGGACACAAAAATGATTGCAAAATGTTCGACAAAAGAAATTAACCTGTTTTCGTCTGAGGTTTTTTTTTGAGGGAGAAGAACTGGGGTTCAGTTCAACGTCGACTTCATCGAATCCGGAGCACCCGATGTTTATGCTGACGGAATTAATCGGCTTGTGTGACGTTAGCAAAAGTGTACTGATTAAAAAGGCGCTTATTTCGATCAAATTGAGCAAGTATGAGTTATTTCAGTTTGAAGCAGACTCATAAAAACTGACAAAACTTTTGAAACGTTATTAGTTACTTATGTAACAATATAGATGTGATCACCCCAATCGATAACTAATGAATTAACACTAAGAGTAGATTATTCTTTATCCTCAAGCTCACAATGCGAGATTGTAAGTGGGTCTTGTGAATGAAAACATGATTCAAGATTTACTTCCACTACTTGTACTAAAATTACTTTTTCTGTGGAAATATCATTAGATGGGCACATTAAATAAATAAATAGTACTCACCACTGGCAGTCATCTTAATAAAACATGGTACTAGAATTAATTCCAAACAAAAAGATGGTTTTCATGATGAGTTGGAAAAAGTTTGACACATATAATTTTGAAGTTTATAGCGACAAATGAAGATTTTAGCATTCTCAAATTGACGTCAATTCCATACAGGGTGAGTGAATTATATGTAGCGCTGTTACGTATTTTTTCATATCAGAAATACGATATCAGTTTTATTACCTGGATGTTAGACAAAGCGAAAGGCTAGCTATTCAGGGGAGGTGCAGTTACAATCATTTTTTCAAGGGTTGTGGAAGTTGGAATTATTGATTCAGTGATGAAGTAAATGATGTCGCAATGAAATTTTTATCACAATTTTCCCATCATTCAAAAAAGAATTGACATGATACATTTCAAATTCAAAGGCTTGGTCTTGAAGTTCCACTCTGGAAGGCAAAAACCTCAAAGTTCATGTGTTCATGCGGCACAATCTTCTTGAAGCCAAAAAGCGTTTTTCACAAAAAACTCACTTCGGTTTCAAGTTTATTTTGCATACAATTTTATCGGTGGTCCAGTTTCCCAACAAAAACTCGATAGTAATAAAAACATTTATTGTCATAAAATTCGATACACAAAATCCGTGTTAAATAAAATCAAATCGATAAAATAATTCAACTAAAATTTCAGTTACTTATTTCCTGAGATCAACTTCCGAGTCTTTCCTAGTAGAAACATTTTTTCCATCATTCACAATTCAATATCACAGTGGAAATATCTAGACAGTTAAATTTTTCATCGAGCACCACAGACCGTCGTTTCAGATTCACCTGAAAATAACAAAAAAAAACTGAACTGTACAGAAATACATATGAGTGTAAGTAACACAAAGATATTGCCGTAAATTATCCCCTGAAAAACTAACCCCGGCCGCTGCTGACCTTCGTCAATTGACTGTGTAGGCTTCCGAAGACTTCCATTGGGATATATAAGCTCTATCAACAGGCAGATGAGGCGAATCTAGTTAAAAGTGCGGTACCAAGTGAGCTAATACGGAGATAGACATTCGAGAACTAGTCTGAAGTTGAGTGAAAAGTCTTGTGTTGTATTGTCAAGGTACTAGTGAAATAAAGTACGTATCAAAACGGTCAGGAGACGTCAACTGTCACTTTTAACGTGCCGAACTGTCATTTGAATGTTTCTCAAACTGTAACAGTATGAGCGAAGACGTAACATGGTCATTTTAAACGCCGAAAAAGTAACATTTTGTGATAATCAACTCCGAACGACATCCCACCAGTAGCATAACTGTCAACAACGTGGATCAATCAAAACAACCTAATAACAATGCTGACCAATAAGGAGTGAGCTTTAGCACAGATGCTCCGCCCCTCTCTCCCCACCACCCTCTGAAATTATAATTACGATTGAATGTGTAGCTCGTCAGTCAGTTGTTGCCGATATTTCGAGATAAGACGACGCAGTTTCCCCAGAAGCAAATTCCATAACGTTGACGGGTTTCTATGTGAGAAAAGTAAATAGATATAGTGAGAACAGTATTTAACTCTTTTGCAACAACTTTCTACAGCGCTGATTTGATCAGTGATTTTTTTTGTTATCAAAGTTAGGCATTATACGGGGGTTGCCTTTTACATTTCTGGATTAGAAAACAAACACAAATATTAATCATCGAAAATCACTTATTGTTTTTCAAAATATTCCCCATGAAGATCTATACACTTTTGCATGCGTTTGAACCAATTGTCGAAGCACTTTTGCCACTCTGATTGAGATATCTCCAAAACATGCATTCTGAATGCAGCAACCGCTTCTTCATGTGTCGAAAAACGTTGACCTCTCAGATTGTTTTTTATTTACGGGAATAAAAAGAAGTCATTCGGTGCCAACTCAGGACTATACGACGGATGACTCATCAAATCGATGTTTTGGGTGCTCTAAAATGTAGTTTTTTGAGCCGATGTGTGAGAACTCGCATTGTCGTGGTGAAGAGTGATCCGTCTTCGGCGGTTGGTTTTTCAGATTTCTTGGAAGACAACTGGCAAACAAATGGTTGTGTACCACTCAGAATTGACTGTTCTGCGTTGTTCTAGTGGTAGGTTGCGACATGTCCAGTTTTTCCGAAAAAACAGGCGACCATTTTCTTGGAAGTGCTTCGTGCCCAAACAACTTTTGTTGGATTTGGCTCATCTTGAAACACCCATAATGCTGTTTACTTTCGGGCTCATACGCGTAAATCCACGATTCATCACCTGTCACGATGTCATAGACGTGTTTCAAAGCACCGCGATCATATTTTTTGAGCATTTCCTTCGACCAATCGACACGAGCCTTTTTTTGAGCGATTGACTAATTGTGTGGGATCCAACGCGGAAAAATTTTTTTGAAAGTCAAATGTTAATGCAATATTTGATGTATGCTGGTCCCACTAATGCCTAAGGTTGTCTCAATCTCACGATAGGTCACATGACGATCTTGCAATATCAGTTCGCGCACAGCATCAATGGTTTTCGGAACAACTGTTTGTTTGAAGGCTTTTGTAATAAGAACAGCAGTGTGCTGAACAAATAAATGTATTGCATATAATTGGTTCTGGAATATTAGTGAAAATGTGGTCAATGATACTGAAGGAGGATAATAAATTTATGAAGTCGTTGAAAAGATGAGAATTACGTGAGTGATCAGATGAATCCAGGTTGATGTCTCCAGCGAGAACTATATCAAGATTTGGTTTATGAATTTTCTCCAATATATTTTGCATTATTGGTATTATTGAGCACGCTGGAAATGTCTCTAAGAAAACTAGTATAAAGCAGAGGGTCCGGGATATTACCTTGCGGAACTCCCGCGTTAACAGAAATTTTGTCTGATATAACATTCACATTATTGTTTTTCATCAGCACGGCTTTAAACATTTCTCAAAAATATTCAGCAATCGTATTATAAATAATTTTGTAACTGTAACACCAAATCCGGCTGCATAGATGAATAATAAATAAATCTTTTCGAGAACGCAGTAATTTATCATTCGAAGGTGATTCCATCGCGGAAATCGAGCTGCTGTTGTTATTTTGGCCGTGATTTTGTCGACCGTTTCTGTTTCGTCACGGTTTACTCCTTCTCCTGCCACCTGTTATTGTTGATCCTGCATCGTCCGATCGTAAGGATGTGCGTAGAAATCGCCGTATGTGTCGCGTCCAGTTCGGTTTTTTACGAGCCTACGATAAGGATTCGGATAAAAGGTAAACAAAAGAGCTTTTAGTGGACGCAGACGCTAAACTTGAAAGCTCATTCCAGCGTTGATGACCGCGTTGTTTATTTGAGTGTTGGTGATTTTATTGGTGGTGGCATAGTATCTACGAGCTGAGATGGAGCAGTCTAAGGATATCGAATTCAACAGGTTTGTTGCATGGACAGTTTTGATAGTTTTGAGCACGGAGATAACATTCAAAACTGTGCAGTCGAGCAATTATGAATTTCAACTCTTCAAGAATCAAAGAACGAGATCTTTCGCTTGCACTCCTTCAAGTCTGAAAATCTTTTTCCCTCTTCTAAAAATAACTCTCTCTCATAAATTTTATTATTAACTACCTATTTTGAAATTAATATTTGAAGTCGCTAAATTATTGTTCCATATGACAAAAAATTGGTACTTGGTGGTTTTTATTTTTATGAACACAGTTCTGTCTCTCAATAAACGTCGTTAAATTTCCAGTTTTCGAGGTCAGATGTTACAAAGAAAGTAAACAAAGTAAAATATTAACTTTGCGAGGTTTGGTGATCCAAATAATATTTTCAAATGCGGTTTTTTTTTGTTGGTTGGGAAAGGGATCAAAAAGTTCGTAGATAAACAATTTATTTTTTGCCAACGTTTCGGATTTTATTAAATCCATTTTCAGGGCTCAAACATCAGTTATCCATGTCAAAAAAACGTTTAAAATATTTGTAACAGACAACATAGATACAAACGAAAATAACCAAATAAAAACACATTCAACCACAGACACATTACAAAAAAATGTGTCTGTGGTTGTATGTGTTTTCATTTTGTTAGTCCTCATTTTCGTTTGTTTTTGTACCTATGTTGCCTGTTACAAATATTTTAAAAGTTTTTTTTTTCCATGGATAACCGATGTTTCAGCCCTGAAGATGGACTTAATAAAATCCGAAACGGTGACAAAAACTAAATTATTTATCTATGAACTTTTTGATCCCTTTCCCAAGCAACAGAAAAACCGCATTTGAAAAAAATTTAAACATATTGGGTAACAATAATTTGAACTTGTTTCATTTCAGTTGGTATTGGTAGTATTTTTTTTATTGAAATTTTTCATTAGCGAAAATATTCTCTCGTGACACAAGTATATTTTGGTTTCAATTCAGTCAAAATCTCTATCTCCATTTTTTTTTGTTTTTGATAAAACTATTTTGCGAAAAATCGTATCGTATATAAAAATTTCTCAACCAATTCAACTCAGTAGGAAAATTCTGAAAATCATGGACGTGCGCATATTTGAACTAATTAAAATTGGTGCGGAATATGATAACCCTTGAAACAAAGATATTTTAAGGTGTGTAGATAGTTGGGTAATCTTTCTATCAACATTGGTAGACAACATGTTGAAATTTCATAATACATAAATTGAATTTATTCAATCTCAATTTACTATTTCACTATGATCCTAAAAATCAACTGAAATAATTGTAATAAGAAAGTGGAACTTCACCAACACTAAATTTTAGTTTTTTGATATCAAATTACTGACATTACATTAGACTACATATTTTATTATGAAAGGCAAAGTTTTGAAAACTGCTTAGGAAGTAAATTTTTCACTTTTGAATAATATTTTAAAGATTTGAATTGACCTAATTATGTTGTGCTCGAAAAAATAATTTATTATGATTATGATACTAAAAATCTCGATAATTTAACAAAAACAAATTGAAGAAACTCAAGCTGTTAGGAATTATAAAAAAATATAATCAAATTCTCAATAAGAAAACAACTAAAGTTTGGAAAATATACATAGGAGACAGTGAGACTCTACCCTGTAGAGTATTACCCTGTATATAATGTTCCACATCAATGTTTTTGTAAAACAAAATCTAAAGTTGTAGATTTCTCGTAGTGTTTTCATATTAGTTTAGAAAACTAAATCTTCCCGTTGCTGGTTGCCCAACAGTCATTATTTACGTTATGATTAGTAAATTATAAAAATAAGGGCCCAACCGGGAATTGAACCCGGGACCTCTCACACCCGAAGCGAGAATCATACCTCTAGACCATTGAGCCATATGTATATATGCATATTCATTTAGAATAATGCAATTCTGAATAAAGAATACACTTCAATACACTATAGAAACATCATATACTCTGTCTTCTTCCTTCAAATCTTGCCACGCACTCTGTAGATATTTGGAAATCTTGATATTCTATTTCACAAATTTAAATAATTTTATAGACATTATTCAATTTTTTTTATATTTTCTGATAATGGAAGAAATCATTCAGTACACTTTCAAGTAGGTATATCAATTTACTGAAAAAAAAGTTGGTTGGGTAACAGGATCAACTTCTTCTTAGAAAAAAACAATTGTTTTCTTGCCGACGTTTCGAATTTAAATAAATTCTTCCTCAGCGCTCGAAAAGTAGTTTTTCCGTGTTGATTTTACTATTATTAAAACCATCAGACATATTAAATACATTTAAAAGAAAATAAAAAACATTGCAACAATTTCGAGACAAGACCAACACAAAACAATATGAAACAAACGTTTGTTCATGTCGTGTATTATCTATCTATATTGTTCTTACTAGTACCTGTTATTGTCCCCTTTAAAATATTTAGGATTCGATTGGTCAATAATTCAATTTGATTCGTTCAGTTGACAGTAGCATACGGTGATTGTACTCTGAATCAGAAAAATTTTTACCATACAAGTTTACAGTAGAAGCTTTTCACAAAAGGTCGAGAAGATGTAAATGACGACGCTTGATCTGAACGCCCCAGCACATCAACAATCGATAGAAATGTTGAGAAAGTTAAGTAACTTGTCATGTAGAATCGTTCGAATCACTATTAGAGAAGTTGTTGAAGATGTGGGCATATCGGTTGGCTCATACCAGGCAATTTTTTCGGAAATGTTGGGCATGAAGCGTGTGGCAGGGAAGTTCGTTCCAAAATTGCTGAATTTCAACCAAAAAAAAAAACCGTCGAATGAACATCGCTCAGAAATTATTGAATGACGTCAAGGGCGATCTAGATGTACTTAAAAGGGTCATAACTGGTGACGAATCATAGAAATATATCATGACATCGTGTCAATGGAAGAGCCCAGGAGAGCCAAGACCAAAAAAGCATGCCAAGTTCGATCAAATGTTATTATTGGTCCGTGAATTCTTTGCCAGAAACAACACCGTAATCATACGTCAGCCACCGTATTCACCAGATTTGCCCCCCTGTGACTTTTTCTTTTCCCAAGATTGAAGAGACCCATGAAAGAACACATTTTGCGACGATTGAGAGAGACCTCAAGGAAATACTGAAAAGTGCATATCAGAAATGCTGAGGGAGGCTACTTTGAAGGAAACAGAATAGAAATTGATGAATAAATAACCTTATTTTTCGAAAAAACCTCGTACTTCATATATTTGCTAACCCGATGAGGGGTAAATATTAGTTTTTCTATGTACGCAATTATCAGAATATAATTTATTTTGACAATTATCACTTTCCATCTAACTGAGCTCGAAATAGATCTAATTTTTTCAAATATTGAAATAATTTCAAAACCGTCTGTCAATATTATAAAACGTAATCGAGAATATACATAAGTATATTGTTTGTTGAGGCAATAAGTTGGTAATTGGATTGATGGGCATTCCATCAGGTTATCTTTAATGTCTCAGTGCGAACAACTATTTTAGTTGTTGAATTTTCTCTCAAAAATCTGGTACAAAACAGTCGTCGTCCTTGAAATCGTTTATTTTTTCCTCAATGTCACGGTTCATGGCAATAAAATATTGAATGTATGAATTTTACAATCTGTCCATAAACGAAAAAAACTGATAGTTTCATACTTTAGAAACATTGAGTGGGTATTAAAAGGTCGTCTTTGATTGGCCAATGAAATAATTATGAAGAATTTCATGTTTAATTTCATTATATTTATGATTCATTTTATCGGTATGTTACAATAACGCCATAATAATCTATTTTACTAATATAAATGTGGAAGTTTGTATAAATATAGCTCATACATCAGAATAACATATAGGCTAAAATTTACAAAGGTTTGACACATCAAGTTCCGTAGTAGACCATTTTGAGCAAATAGTTACAATATTTTTTTATCAATCCAAAACGTCAGGTTTCCAACTTCAGAACTGACGAAATTCAATACAATCTTTAACCCCTGTTTTTCCCATTTGGGGTGTGGAAATTCCTGTATCCCTTTCTTGATGCTTATTTACGCTATACAAAGAACCTACCTGCATATTTCAAGACTCTAGGTTCACTGGCTTCAGCTGTACATCAACATAAGAGTGTCTGTCAATCTATAGGTTCCCGCGTTACCGTGAAAACCTACCCTATGTGTTATTCCAGGTCATGATATATATGCCAACTTACATTTGAATCCGTTGAGCTCCCCGATGTTATACTCGCTCTACACTAGTGACTTACCTAGGACTGAGCGAGTCAAGGTTTCCCTCTACGCCGACGACACGGCTCTCCTCTCCTCTTCCATGGGTCGGGAGCTCGGGATCGTCTACATGCAACGCGCATTGGACGAGCTCGAGCGCTGGTACCTCGAGTGGAAGATCAGAGTGAACCCGGATAAAACTCAGGCGATGACCATGGGAAGAGCACTATCTTCTCCGGCCATGAAAGTGAGGATCTCTGGAAGGGAGATCGAATGGCAATCGCGAGTCAAGTACCTCGGTCTTCTAATAGACCGTAGGCTCACTTGGAACCCGCACATCCTTACTATCAAGGCGAAAATCCAGGGTAGGACACATAGTCTCTACCCTTTAATAAACCGCAAATCTAAGTTAAACCTCAAAAACAAACTGATGATCTATAACATGATGTTCAAGCCTGTCATCATGTATGCTTCAAGCGTCTGGGGACAAGCGGCTCCGTCTAATCTCTCCATTTTGGAGAGATTGCAAAACAAGCTACTGAGGATGATCGTGAATGCTCCTCGGTTCGTGCGGAATGAA
>WOGR01006340.1:0-13143 GCA_015342045.1 Leptinotarsa lineolata | reverse complement strand
GTCAAGCCTGATAAGTTGAATAATGTTAGAAGACAGTTTTATTTCAGATAAGGATGTTGCCAAGACGTTCGCGGTGAACATTTCGAACATCTACTTCGTTAATATCTATAGTTCTTTTTCGAATCATACATTCCACTACGTTTCGCATTACATATTAGTTCTTGAGTGTATTTCATCGAATTTCGATAACCACATTATTTTAATTTATTTTATCTTGATTGTTGCAATAAACTCGAAAACGATAACATTTTTGAATATAGAGTGAAGAGATCCTCCAAACGATATATCACAAACCTATACTTTCCATTCAAAAAATTGGTTGAAGGCAGGGATGGTATTTTTACGTTGAAGAATGTCAAATTGTAATTTAAATTTGAGGCGTTTCGGGATTTTTTTTTATATTTACAGTAACCGAAATAATGGATTTATTCCATTTGGTCTCTAGTAAAACTTTCAGTTTTTTTTCATTGAGCAAAATTTTAAAGCACAATTCACTGATAACGGAACATTTTTCTTAGATTTCTCGCACTAACTTATCAAAATATAGTAAGTGTTTGCTCTTTCTGAACCTGTATGATGTTCTTCTTCAACAAAGTCCAATTTTCCAACAGAAAGTTTGGTTGGGTGACAGGATCAATTTTTTCTTGGAAACAATTGTTTCTGCCTACGTTTTGAATTTAATTGCATTCTTCTTCATTCCTCTCATTTATTTTTTCAGCTTATGAAAGGAGAAGAATTCCTGAAAAAGTCAATAAAAACTCATTGTGCTTCTTCAGCGATAATTCTCTCTGATTTTTCTTGTGTGTCCCAAAAATTAAATTGGTAGAAATGCTCATATTGTGTCAAATTCATTTTAGCTCTAACACTTATTTTTTGTTTCAGTCGCCGAACAGAAATAGCAGAAATGGAAACTGTGCTGTGATCGAAGTAAAATTTGCACAAACTAACAACACCAAGTACTGAGAACAACTTTTATGAAAAACTCGCTCGGTATTGATATCCGTATAATTTTGTATTGCCTGATAATAAAATGAACTCTTATGATTGTGGTGCATTGTTGAATAGTTTCAGTGACTACTCAATACCATTATAGACTTCATAAAATGGGGAAATTTCAAACAGAAGGTCTTCATCATCGGCAAAATACTAAGTCCAAAGCTCTTGATGCGGTATATTCAGATATTTCAGAAACTTGATTTAATAAAGAGGCCTGAAATATCAGTTCAACATATGTATGTTGGAAGTACTAAAAATACTGGTATCAATAATTGGGAAGGTTCTCAAGTTCCCTAAAAGGTGACATTGTTTGTCACAAGTACCATGAAATCAAATTCCTCTTCAAGTAAATGAATATATCTTACGAGTAAAGATAGTATAAATTTTCTTGACCTAGAACACTCTAGGATACAGTTGGGAAAACAGTATTCTCTCAACATCAATATTTGTGTCAGATAATTTAAAGTTTTGAAACCCACAATTTCAAAAAATTCCATGGAATTTTCCATAAATTTGGGTTTTGGAACTAGTCCTTTTGAATCAGTCACTCAACTTTTTGCCTCAGCATATAATTTCGTATTCAAAACACCTACACAGTAGAATAAGAATAGACTGCAAAAATATTCGCAGAAGGGCAAATAAATATCAAGGAAGGCTAAAACAAATTCCAAAAAATTGAAAATCTATCAGAAAGCAAGAATGCGAAGTGCTCAAAAAGTATAAAAGAAGCTGTGGATAGTAAAACAAGGAAAATGGAGTGACAAACGTATATTTCAACAATCCTAGTTTGAATTTGGAAATAGTAATTTTTCTTATCTCAATACAACGGTGAGAAAGCGATATTACTAAAGATATTCAAAATTCAGTTTCTTATTGAACATCTTGCAATTCTCTAAACATTAATCGAACTACCAAAAAATTGTAACTATATTGTCAGTCAAAATTGAAGATAGCATGTCCACGAAACAGATTCATTTCTGTTTGTCATGATCTATTACAGAATAATCTGTTATTGAATATTAGGGGAGAGGAGGGTGATTGTACGCATCTATGCAATATTTGTTATAAATCAAATGTTTTTATCAGTAAAAACTGCTAATTTGCCATTGTAATTCATTCATATGTTCCCTTTTACATAGTCATCTCAAATGTTTTACAAAATGAAAGGGGTTGGTATAAAACAGATAATTTCGAGCTTTTTGGTTTGCGTACCATTAGCTTTCACGGCGTTAATGAAATCTCCACAAATCTGCCGGGATCAGGCAGATTTGTGGAGCCCAAATAATCAGATACAGTAGGAAAATATTGATTAGCAGCTTCAAAATCCTCTTTGGTGAATTTATCTGGATTGAATGGGTGGATTCCGGATGAGTTGAAACCTGATATAGCTTTTTTCATTGTCGCAATTTTGACGTAAACATTTTTAAATATTTCTGCCAAATCCGGAAAAGTTATTTTTTCTTGCTTGCCAGATTAAAAAATATCGCACTCCCTATCAAAAGCTCATTTGAATGAGCCAAAAAACGAGGGTTGTAAGCAGTGGGAGGTATGTGGCGGTATTGGCAACATGTAATTCTATTATCTTTGCAACAGTTATAAATCGGAATGGATATATGGATATATGGATATATGGTTGTCGAGCACTAGGAGAACACGGTTTGGTTTACTTGAATTTACATGCAATTCAAATTGCTGTAACCACTGATGAAATCATTTTTCGTCGCTCCAGCCATTATCGGTAACTGCATAAATTCCCTCTAGTGGTCCATTTTTCGTCAATGTAGGAGACATTTGTTTCCGAGGAAATATTAGGAGGGGTGGAATAAAGGTCCCAGAAGCACTCATTGTGCATATGGCAGTTAGGTTCTTCCCACGTTCCCGAGTTATTTTTGATCCAAATTATTTCACGCCTTTTGGTCCCAGTTGCTTAGTTGGCTTCTAAACAGTTGAAATCCTAGTATCGTCAACATTGAAGATACTGCTTGGACCAAATTTAAGTTTTTCTAACAAAGGTGCCAAACTGGAAAAAAGTTTTATGGGATTCTTCATTGAAAGCAGTAATTCTATTGATACTTGTTCCCTCAGGTTTTCTTAGGCTAATTTGGGGGTTTATCTCAAGAAATAATCGCAGTCAATCCTTGTCTGCTTCTTGGCGAGTTATATTAAAATCGTGTCGTATGCCATTGGCTTCTGCATATTTAAACGCGAGTTTTCGTAACCCTACCGGAGTCAATCCATGGAACAATTTAGCTACTATTTTGTGTATGTAGAAACTCGAGTTTCTAACAACTTAAGCATGCCACACAGCCCCTTAGGGCTCTGAGGAATGATATTCTCTACAGCCCCCTACGACTCTAAAGAATGATTCTCCACAGCCCCCTACGACTATGAGGAATATATCTGATAGTCCAGAGCTTCGGAAAAGATACACCGAAATATGTCGTGTGGGGTCCAAGGAAATTATTGGACATTATAAAAACCCTTCATAAGAAATACACAAAACAAAGCGGTATGTAGTAGTCAGGGAAGTAGATATTTCGGAAATGAAATACACTACAATTTCTCATTTTTTAGGAAAGTATTTCCTTTGTCGAATTCTTATTCCCAGTCAACTGCAGCATATAAGACATGTTAGTTCATATTTTGATAGTGCAGAGTTCATTACATATGACTATTATTAGTAAAACACATTCAAATGTATTTTTTTATTTCTGCAGATGGAGAATAGTTTTATAATATGTTATAAAATATAGAGCAGGATGTGCAACATATCAATATAAAATATAAATAGAAGATATAGATAGACAAAATACACTTCATAGAAAAAATCTGTATATGTTACAAAGTAGAAAGTACACAATTATACAGATTGCAATTTTATTCAAATCAATATTCTGAATACTTCTGTTTCAAGTTTGATATGAAGTTCTATTTGAACAATTTCTACAATAGGTTTTCAAACAGTGTAGTTTGAAATTGCCCATTAATAAAAAACGTAAAAGCTTCAATACATAAATAGTAGATCTCCATAATCATTGTGAATGACTACATAAAGCCAGCAACTCTTAATTCAAAAATCAGTCATGTGAAAATCAGAACTTTCAAAACCCTCATTGAAACGGAAGTATTTAGTAATCTAACCAATAGGTGAGCCGTTAGAATTTATTTCTTAAATACTTTGGCTCCACACGCAGCATTTGGACCCAGTGAGAATGAAATTATTTGACATCTGATATTTATAAAACACTGATTGTCTAATTTGAAGGAGACATGCATATATATTGACTATGCCTACCGTAGATGATCATTTTACATGTAGTTACATATATTGAGTATAGTTGATGTAATATATTATATTGTAACGTTTCATTACAACTTCAGTGACACTCATGATGAAGATATGTACAGAGTGATCTGAAATTTAGATGGATTCAAAAACTACAAGCTTCAGTACAAGGCAAAATGATTAGCGTGTGAATTTTACTGAAGCAATATATGTTATTTGAAAGATTATTATGATAAACACAATCACACTTGTTGTATATGGCAAGTGCAAAGTAATTGACACCCTATGTTTGATAAAGAATCTCAGCTGTCTTGCATATGATTATGCCTTTTCGATTTATTACTTCATACCCTGCAAAATATATTCAGATCACACAGAAGCAGAATTTTATAGCTATTTATGAAGATCCCAAACTTCTCTTGAAATTGACTTTCAGGACATAAGGCTCATTGTGCTATCTCAATGTTGCATTTAGTTTAAATGGAATGTTTCTCAATCGACACAGCCTGATAGTGATTGCTTTTACAATATTCTACATAGTCACAACTCCTAGCTAAATCAAAATAGTGTAAAATATAATTATGCTTTAGCATAATCATAGTACGTCTCATCACATAACAACCTTTTGTCTTCTCCATGTCTCTTTCATATAGGAGAGCAAAAGATTTTCCAAGCAAATCAAAACCTCAATTTAATCAATTGATAGCAGTTGAAACGCAATCCGTGAAAACTTGTTTAAAGAATACATAAATTTACTTAAAACATTTTCTTTTTCACAGCTGTATATCTCTCCATATAAGCATCATACCCTGCAATACTAGCAAGCTGTTTACTTTCAAATAAGTTTCCATCAATTGAAAAATTGGAAATTCTGGAATCTGCCAAAATTCTTGATGGTATCGCAGACAACTGCAAACAGTTTTCTTCCAATCTCAGCGTTTTCAGTCTTGGGCAATCTGCTATTTGTCCTGAAATATGTGCTACCTGATTCTGGTTCAAGTTTAATTCTGTTACATTCAAACCAGACACTTCGGAAGGTATTGAGGTGATTTCATTTTTTGTTAAGTCTAATACATCAAGATGTTTCAAGCCACAGAACATCAGGGGGAAATCTTTAATATGATTATCTGTCAAATTAACCTGTTTCAAATTGATAAGATTAGAAATGGTTCTAGGCAATGTGCTCAAATTGTTGTAACTAGCATTGAGGGTTTCTAGCTTCGTAAGAGCACCTATGCAATCCGGGATCTTTGACAATCTATTTTTGCTTAAATTCAAATGTCTCAGCTGCATGAATCTGCTTATTTCATTTGGTAGAATTACAAATTTGTTATCAGATATGTCCAAGGTCCGAAGAGAAGACTCCAGTTGTTTGAATCCTGGCGGAAACTCGTTTAATTTGCCTTGGGACACTTTGAGCACTCCTGTCTTTTGAGCAGTTTCTATATGTTGTTTGAGACCTGAGTTACCCATGTTTACCAGAATGTTGTTATCTGCATCAGCTGATATGGATAAAAATTGCTCATTAAATTATGATTGTTGATTTTTTTTGATAAGATAACAAACTGATAGCCATTTACCTTTGCATTATGTCCCTTCAGTTCATTGTGCATCAAATGGAACTCAACAAAAATGTTATTTTGCTAAATTAAAGACTACCTCTATTCTCTACTACTTCAACCAGTGACTTGTGGTTGTGACATGTGACGTACAACATGACATTGGACATTATGACATTATCACAGACATTATATGATACAGAGTCGTGAAGCAAAACAATGTTTTTTCTACAACCTCATTTATCAAATGACAGATCTACGAAACGTGAAATATTGCTCAAGAACCTAGAAAATGTCAAATTGGGATTAAATCATCATGAAATCTTCAAAAGTAAGTATATCATATTAATGTTTAACATTCAGGATGATTCAGAGTACCTAATAAGAATTCAAACTTATATGCCAGCGCCATGGTGGCAAAAGTACAAAACACATATGTCTACATTGGATCTAGGTGATGCAATTATATCTACAAACCAATATGTTTTGAGCCTGTTTTGAAAAAGTTCAACCATTTCTATTGGATTTTTTTTATGAATATTTTTGGATTTCAGGAAAGTGATTTGTGTTTATGTAGTTCGTGTAAACACTTTTCGGTGTTGTTTACCGACATATCCATCTTAGTGTTGAGCGAATTCTTTTTTGAATCAAGTGGATTTTCAGAGGTGCTCTTACTTTTTCAGGAATGATACAAGCTCTCCCGATTTTTAAAAACTAGTTTGAATTTATGAAACTTGACTTCTGATGTGTTACACTGATTTGTATTATTATTTTTATACTTGCTCATTATTTCTGAGTAGGGTCCTTTTATACCAAAATCATTTTTTTTTTCGTTGGCAATTAATCGATTGAGTTTTAGTTGAGTAAGGTTAGAGTATTGCATATTCGTGTGAACTGAAACCTGTTTAATTGAACAATTCTCAATGAGAATGGTTTAATAAACCGAAACCGGTCGTAACAAATGAATATCTTAGTAGAAATTAGACAAAAGTTATTTTCTTTATTCTATATTCAATATGAAATAATCAATATCACTTTCAATATAACATTTGTATTAACTAAAATTTGTTTAAAATGATAGTGGTGTATCAAATGGTGTCAAGTGAATCCGAGAAAACGCCTTTACCTTTTATTTCGATCCGACATACATCAGACAAAATATTGAAATGAATGTTTTCTTTTGCCTATAGCAAAAAATAATATAACTGCATCAAATGTGTATTATCTGAATATTTCACTCTTGTCAGTAATTTTGAAGTAACAGATTTTATCTTATCTTATCTTCCACGTGGTTTCAAAGGAGAAATGAAAATTCTTATTATAATTGTGAAAAATGTCGTAGAGGAAACGAATCACAAAACCCAAATTTGGAAAAACAATTCATGAATAAAACGTGTCATTAAAGGTAGGACTGGAATCTCCGGCGTATAATAAATCCGAAACGAGCACTGTCTCTAAACACCAGAACTGCAACCCTCTTCCCGACGTGCGCAACACCAACCAATTTGGCGTATTTAGTGAATGAAGTAGAACAGACTTTTGGAAATAAAGTAGACCAGATACCAACTTGTCAAATTTCGTCTCTTATTTCTCACTAAATCAATTTGTTCGACAATATTTCCATAAGCGACATCATAGTGCCACCATATAAAATTTAGATAAAAATTGTCACTTGTGTGATATCGGTAAACAGATAGTTTTATCAGTTGAAATCAGTTCCAAATGACTCATATTTAGAAAACGGTAGCAAGCAAATATTCAAAACCAACACAACACAATAACATAAAGCAAACGAATGACTTCATCTATAATTTTGGTAAGGTTGTACCTGTTTTTATTAATGTGAGAAAGAACTGAATATAAAAAAGAATTATTTCGGTATTTTACCGATACAGTTGAGGCTATCGACATCCGTTCTAGTGTTGGGACTGTCGTGTTTGAGAAAATGTCGGATGTTCAAAATAAAAAACGTGTCTATGGTTTCTTTCAAGATCAACCACGGCTGTGGAGTTTTGATATTAGGTTTTTAGAGTCTCTTATGTGTTCAGAAACTCGTGTGTGGAGATAACGTTCGGTTTAGCCAACATAGCATTTGGGACAGTTTCCACGGTTCAATTTGTAAACTATGTTAAATTGTATTTCTAGTGGTGCTTTAGTTTTCTGTTTGGAGAAAAAATATTTTCCAACAGTATTCTCATTTGAAAAGGCCATTTTCATATGTCTGTTACTAAAAGTGACAGGCCAAGTTTCTCAACTAAATGTTGACGTATGAGTCTGATTAGCTCTTATTGCTCAAATATAGATAGGATCTTTATGCACACGATTTTAAATAAAGCACCAATAAACACACAAGCTCGTTCTAGCCCTAAAACATAATAATGAGTTCTGTGATAACTGTAGCTTTCCTAACTTTTACTTGGCAATACTGCTAACGATGTGGCTGCGTTGCCGGTGGAGTTATCGATCGATATACCGGATCTGTCAGTGTTACAGATGGCACTATCGATAGTTTTCCTTGTAACTTTTCCATATTTTTTTCCCGGTATGATGAAAAACTAAAGGGATCGGAGATTTCAAGAAGTCGGAACTGAATGTGTATATTTTGTGACAATGTAGCGGGTGATACGAAGGCAGTCAACGCTTTTGATGGATTAATTTGAGAATGACATCCACACCAAAGTCGGGGAAATATGTCCAAGGTAGGAAATAAATATTTGGTAATCCAATGTCACTGCCAATTTCATTGAATTGTTTCATAGTATAGTTCATAAAGAGCCATGGATCTAGCACTTTGAAAATGATTACTACAGTGTTTTCATTCAGGTTTATTTCATATAGAAATGAAGTAGGTCATTCCGCTTTTTTGTTTATTTTGGTTACTCAATAAGAAGCTGAAAAGTTGGTGATAATCCAAAGTGTTATTGGTTAAATTCTTTGTATGAACTTATTATTAATATTGAAACTCTCGTGCCAAGTCACAAATTGGAAAAATTGGTGCACTAAAAAGCAATTTTTGAGATATTTTGCCTTTGATCACAGCCAATGAACATTAGGAAAAGTATCATCTAACTATTACTCCATTTCAAAGATTCCATCGATTCAGACGGAATAGGAATTAGAATCAAAGAGCATAAAAACTCATCACCAAAGTACCTACAAGTTCTTATGTTTGTTAGAAACAAAGATTATGAGTATCTAATTTTTTTTTGCTTTTCATTGATTAGTAAACATTCAGAGTTTAATACAATTCCACCTGCAAATGATTCATTTATTTTATATATAGCAGCAAATAACCAATATTTGGTCAGAGGCAATTTGAAGTTGATTTGCTTATTTGAGAATGAATGATTTATAATTTTTTGCATTTTTTATTTGCTAGAAAGAATGGCATTAAAAGAGTTCTATAGCAAATATAAAAATTTATGGAAGAAAGTCATTAAAGTAGCTAAAAAACAAAGCCAATCATATGTATGTTGAAAGCAGACAGAATAAAAACAAAGCTGTTTGGAACCTAGTCAAAAAGTATACTTTACACCAAATAAATAAATTTCAATTATTGAATCCACGAATGGAAACAAAGCCAAAACAATCCCAGATAAAGCAAATGAAAATTTCACACTAATCAATGTATGGATTCAAAAACAAATAATTAGCAAATTAAACGAAATATAAACATCTAAATTCACTGTTCTTGAAATCATGTGACCCAAAAGAAATATAAGATGTAATTTCCTCACTCTGAAACAAAAAATCAGTAGGAAACGATGAGATACCTTTAAAAGTATTGAAATATGTAGCTGAGGAGATCTGTCATTCTATCAGCCACATAATAAACCTGATGTTGACCAAAGGAATTTTCCTAGGTAAGTAAGAGATTGCTGCAATCAGAGCCATTTATAAAAAAAGAAAAAAATCAAATTGGCAAAACTATCGTCCATTAGTTCTATTATCAAATATCAGTAAGGTTTTTGAAAAAGTAATGTGTTCAAGAATTGAGAATTTTGTTGAAAGCCACAAACTAATTTCAGGCTCTGAAAATATTTTCAGAAAAGGTAAATCCACTATAAGTACTAGCCTTTACTGTGATATTGAACTTGCTGAACAATTAAAATGAAACTATAGCAATATGTATAAATCTCTCTGAAGCCTTTTATAGGGTTGACCACACTACACTCTCAAAACTACACTCTTTGAAACTGATACACTCTTACATAACAAATAGATTTCAATACCTTATATAAAGTGATAAAAAAAGGAGAGCAAATGAAATCTGAAAAGGAAAAAATAAAAGTGGTGATTCCACAAGGCTCCATACTTGTACCACTGATGTTAATTTTATATATCAACATCTTGCCTTATATAGTGGACAGTTCTTTAATATTCAGTGAAATAACTGGAAATTATATAAAAACCAACTTATCGAATTCTCGGACTTCAGTAGGGATGAACTATGATGTCTAACAGGCCTTACAGGTCACTGTCGTCTGAATCATCATATGCAGATACTCGGACTGTCAGAAGACATTGTGTGTCGCCTCTGTTTGGAATATGATGAAACAGCAGAGCACATACTTTGTGCCTGCCCCGCCGTAGACCGAATCAGGTTTTTAGAGTTTGTTAGAACCAAACTTTTGCCATCTGACCTGAAAGATCACTCACCATATAAACTAATCGGCTGGGTTTATTTGGTCGAGTTTGAATAGGTGTGAACCACAATAAACCCTTGTGGGTTGCGGTGGAGGGTCGAAAAGACCCACTCAAAATTCTATTGAGTATATTGTAAATAGCAGGAATCAAAATCAGCTGTTGTTCATGTTTGAATTTGAAATATTTTAACGGAGAAAAAACCATTTGGATCGAAGAGGGAACCAGTCTATTCTTCGGAAATAATTGAATTTTGAGAAACCTTCAATGCAGTGTATCTTAATTCATTATTTCAGAGAAAAAATCAATGTTCTGAAGGACTCATATCTAAAAACTACATATTATTTGAACACGTTCACCCAAGCCTAGCAATACGTTGGTCTATGATGAGAAAAATACTTTTTTCTTATGAGAATGTTTTCTAGTTTAGTCATTTGTCACATCATCATTAATTTTCTCAAAAAAGTATCCATCTGCAGCTTGGCGTTGGGTATTTATTTTGTAAACTCACTTTTGTGGTAGATGCAAATGATTATCATGATTTTGATCTGGATAAAGAAATTTTAATGAGTAAACATGCCACATTCTGTAATGTCAATCTGGAAGTGGAATATGGATTGACTTTATACTGAATAAATTAGATGTTATGTTCAAGAAATAATACCAATGTGCTGTATACTGAGTCAAGACAAAATCAATGGTCTTGGAATTTGCTTTTGCACCACCGAGATTCCACTTCCAGTGAGTATTTTTACTATTAACACTTACCAATAATACAATAACAATCAGTATAATACCGGCAACAGCATACCAATAATCTATAACCCATTGCTTGAAACTGGCTATACTTTCGTCGGACAATAAGAGCTTCCTCAAAGTGGCAAGAGGGCCTGACGGATCTACCTCACGGCACATTTGGAAAACATCACAATATCCTATGAAGAAATAATATTATAATACGAATTCACATTCGCAAACAAGTTTTACCAAGCTCCTCATGATCTTGTTGAGGCATGAGAGTAGAATACTCAAAATTAATCAAAATGGTAAAATCACATAAGCATATCATTTTTGATAATGAATGAGAATACCGAAACCGGTCGTAACAAATAAAAATCTTAGTAGAAATTTGAAAAAAGTTATTTTCTCTGTCACTTTCTATTTAATGAGAATTTCCACAAAATGAAGAGGTCATCAATCAACCAAAAGTTTTTTGAAACACTCCACCTACGGGTTTAGAGACACATGTATTACGAAATACTCAACTGAAAACAGAGTTCATAAATAATGCAAAACAAATTTCATTCACGACAAATTCATTTCTTCATCATCGAACTTATGTATGAAGATTCAGGATTCCTCACATTTTTACTTTTGATAAATCACCTCCAAATGAAAAATCTACCTGAAGTAAATTATGAATTTCTTATTCTGTTATTGTGTACAAACTGTGTTAGTCTCTGATGCTGTCACCACTCTGGAAACTAATGGAAAGAAACTACGAACCATGTCTATCCTACATGAAAAAATAATAGTTGACGTACTTTGGTAAACCCACCAATGAGAAAGTTTCTATAACTATAACTACAACACTTCAGTGTTGGATAGATCAGATGTATATGAATAAAAAAAAATATATCTGTTTTCTATTTGTGAGCAAAATTTATGAATATGACAATCTACTGATTGATTAAGATTTTTAGAAGTTTTTCTACTGACTTAAGCTATGTTTATTTTTAAGATTGTGGTAGGTTAAAAACCCAGAATATCAGCGAGAAATATATCAGATAACTTGTAGTTCTTGCCCAAAATTGTATATTGGTCAAACGGAGAGAACTTTTTCTCAAAGAATGAAAGAGCATGTGTACAAATTCGACATTTGTAAACCGTCTTTTGACATAGGAGCAGGAGCTCAATCATGACTATGCCATTCACGATGATATTTGAATAATTCCACTACGTTGAATTTGTTTCCGAATAATGAAATTTATAATTAATTAACCACCCCTTTACCAAGAAACATTCAATTCTTTCGTGTAAGAGAAATGAACAAGTTAACAATAACATAAACCAGAACAGTAACAACAAAGTAACAGTTGAATACTGCAACTAAGGTTTTTCAGTTGACTCAGGTAGTTTCAATTCATTACATGTTCAATTGAATGACAGATTGTTTAAGGCTTTTGAATGATTTCGTTCTTAGAATATAAATGGGTAGTAAAAGTCATCACAATTTGATTTTTGAATGTATACCGGGTGATTCTCTAAGGTGGCTCACCCCTATAACTTTTTAATTATTGGAGATGAAAAAACAAAATTTGGAGGTTGTATATTATAGTTAAATTTATATTTTTGACATATTACTTGCTTTACCGTACTACCGGTTTGACCGGAAATGACTTCAACTTTCGATTTTTGAATGGAACATCCTATATATTTTTACTTATTTCGATCAAGAATGACGTTCTGAATCCAACAATGCTTCACTTGACAATATTTGACAAATAAAATAATTTTTATGCCAATTGTCATTTTTTGATATAGAATGCCATGGATCGTGTAAATCGCTTTATTCTTGATCAAGTAACATGGGAAAACTACGACTGTGAGGCTTATGACTTCACAGTCGTTTGAAGAATTATTTCACAGTCGCAAATA
>WOGR01006339.1:0-13143 GCA_015342045.1 Leptinotarsa lineolata | reverse complement strand
AGCGGTGGACACATACGCTCCCGACAGCTTTCTTGGGGATTCGTGCAGCCTGGAAGGAAGATCTTCAGGCCACTGCTGCAGAAATGGTGTACGGAGAACCACTTCGACTTCCTGGCGAGATCCTAGCAACAACCTTCACCAGGGACATAGACGACTCAGCTGACTTCATACGTGAGTTACGCCAGCATTTCCAGGCGCTTAGGCCAGTCAGCGGTACCAGGCACGGCGAGAGAAAACCTTTTGTTTTCAAAGATCTTGCTAACACCACCCACGTCTTCGTCAGACACGAGGCAGAAACGTTCCAGTTTCCATCGATCGCCTCAAACCAGCCTACATCATCTCCGTGGACATCGCTGCACCAGAAGGTACCACTGACCTGGACGACAAAGATGACGACAACTTTATTTCGGTTCCCCCAGAAGATAATCGAGCTCCGTTGCAACAGGAACCAACATCACCACCTGCCTTCAGGACGCGCTCAGGTCGTCGTGTTCGATTCATTGAACAATATCAGGCAGGCTTCAATTAAATAATTTTTTTTGCAATCAATTGTTTCATTTTGACGATTTGAATCAAATCACAAGATGAAATAATTCGCAAACCGTTTTTTCTCTTATACAGCAAAATTTACAATTTTATTTTTTTATACAATTTAACAGTAAATTTTTGCACATTCGCATTGAAATATTCAAAAATCGAATTTCTCTCATTTCATTCATACTTTTTTTAATCGCAATTCGATTTCAATTTAAAACTCGCGATTCAACCTCAGCACTCCATAAATTGTATTTTTGCAAAAATCTATTTAATTTGGAAAATGCAATTTCAGTTTCAGTTTCAGTTTTATGTTTGCAAAGATTTATTCAACTTCTAGTAGCTCAAATAGCTCGCACTGTCTTAATACTTCAGTTAACAAAATATATTTTACATATATCAACTTTCGATGTTATATCGTTCTTCACTGGCAAAGGGGTACTGTAGGGTATCTCCTACAAGAACATTTTAATTCTTTACTGATTTTTTTCAGGATTATGAATTTTTGTTAGGACATGTATTTTTCATAACTTTCATTTAGTTAGTAAATTTTATCGCGTATCTGTTTTCTTTCGATAAGCACTGAGGACAACTCTTAAGAAACAACCAAATGCTTTGTTTATTTTACAATCTGTAACACCCTCATCGAGTCCAGTGGAATTATGGTTAAGTGATTAATTCTTTATGACCCACGATTGTCAGTGGAGATTATTTTCAAGGGTTTGAACACATTTTTCAACCGAGGTATTTTTCAGTACCTTCTAGAAGTTCGTACCGATAACTGAAAACCTCTCTATAGTTACTCTGTAATTTTATATTCGCGTTTTTGTTTGTCATTGTTTCCTTTTTGTGTTAATAAATTTTATCGTTAATAAACGCTGTGTAAATAATAATTCACCTATCACCAGTCCCGACATAGGTATCTATGATTTCTCACATTTGCTTCAATTCAATCATTATTATATCCATCATAAACAACCTTAACGTTTGCACCGTAGTTAATACGTGAATATCTAATGAAGTGTTAGGTTGATAATCACATAAAGATGTTGAAAAAAACACGCAAAACTGACTTTTTTATATAAATATCATGTATATGTTTAGGCTTTCTACCTTCTCCATCTTTATACAAAAAATGTGGGATTTTTTTTGTATGTAGATGGAAAAATTGAAAGCCAAAACCTTTCTTCTCCCAAAACTATTCTCTCTTAAAAATATATCCCTTTCAGTTCATTCATGCATATTATTTAATGCAAAAGGTTTCTGATTCAAAATATCAGATATAGTAGTGACATTTGATCAGGTGATTGAGCTCAACAACATACTAACACTTCATACGATTCGATTAAAAGATATTCTGTATAAGGAGTGAGAGTGAGCCTTTGCTAAAATCAGTTATTTGTTTTCTAGTTATTCATCAAAAACTATATACCTATACCAACATGTGGATTTTTCTATTTCAAAATGTTGATTTAATGCAACGAAATTTCTCCTAAGTTTTGTAGTGAATTTAAATTCAGTTTGTTGTCTTCTTACTACAGCATGTTGGATGCAGATTTTCACAACTTCTCACCCAAGTTTGAAGATATGTCTTCAAGAAATATCAATAGCTACAGGGTTGCCTATTCAAAATAGGTAATTGAGAATTAACATCCGATAAAATAGGAATTCTAACAAAATTTTTCAGATGAGACTTGGAAGAATTTTTTCAACTTCACCAAATAGGAACCACCCCACATTCATCAACGAACTCAAAAACCTTACAATACAATGATCTACACAGTTCTCTGAAATCAATCCTGCATTCTATACACAAAAACTGATGAAAAACCTTCACTCACCTTATTTTCGTATCTGACCAACAACAAACAACAAACAGGTTGAAGATACTCCCTACAATTTGAGGGATGTATATCGAAATGTAGCGTTATCGATTTGAGGGAGAAACGCATGCGTCGCGACGCCAGACGCCCCATCGATTCCATCGTCTCGAGGGTTGTTTGGACGGATCAAGTGCAGTTCAGAGCGTCCCTTCACCTTTCGACACTTGATGAATCGATCACTTGATATATGTTCAATCTGTGATGAAATCTATTTTCGCTAACGGTTATCTTCTTGGAATATTTATCGCTCATTATATATCGCCATAAAAACCTCACAACTTTCTAATGGAAATTGGGGTTTTACAAAATTATCAAAACAAACTCAAGTTTACATAGTCACAACTAAATCATCCAACTAATTTTTGAGATACAGGGTGTTCAAATGAAAAAGTTTGTTGCATATATCTTCGAAGATTTTGAACAAATATCGGATGAGAGGAAGAAAATTGATATTAGCATATTTAAATACATCATGAAATAGGAGGATGCGATCATCAAAGAGCTCTACGATAAAATGAGAATCCTCAACAATCAGGTTGTATATATACAGTGTGTAAAATACAAATGGAATGAATTCATTATTTCGGTTACTGTACATATTTTTTAAAAATCCAGAAATGCGTCAAATCTAAATTATAATTTGAAATACTTCAACGGAAAAATGTTATCCCTACCTTCAATCCTTGTCGAATGATAGGTACGACCTTCACTTTTTTAAATAGGAGGTATAGGTATGTGATATATAGTTGGAAAGGTCTTTTCATTCTTTATTCAAAAGTGATATCGCTTTTAAGTTTATTGCAACAATTAAGATAAAATAAATTAAAATCATCTGGTACCGAAATTCGATAAAATACACTCAAAACTTATTGCAATATACTCGAAACTTATTTCATGTTGAGGTATTGATAACGATAAAGTAAGCAAAAACCATAGCAATGTTCTTTTAGATGGTATCCTTCAAAAACCTGTAAATAATTTCCGTGGCAATGTTAGTTTCAACTACCTTGTCAATTATTTTGTATGTTACAATATTAGTTGTCAGTATTTTATTTTAAATTTGAAGTTCGTTAACTTCAAGTCTTACAAATAGTTAGATTAACGGAAATGCATAAAATAAGAGTTTAACAAATGATTGGTTACGGAGATAAAACCCGAACACAACAGGAAGTAGCTCGCCTATTTCATGAGAAATTTTCTAATTTGCCGCCCATATCTCAAGGAACAATGAGCAGAATAGAGAAGCAGTTTCACGAGTTTCGTCATGTGGGGCAGATAAAAAAGCGATTGCCAATGCCATGAGTTATGAACTCAAATTAGATGTGATGATTGAGTCTGAGGAAAACCCACATACATCAAGTACACAGGCATCCACTACATTCAATGTTGGTCATACATCGATAGTAAACATATTAAAAGGAAATAAAATGCATCCCTCCAAAATGATACCTACTCAGGAGCTCATGGAAGACAATTTTGATAGAAGAACTTATTTTCGTGAGCAAATGATGGACATGCTGGATAACAATATCATCCCATTAGAAAACATTATTTTTTCTGATGAGTGTACTTTTCTCTTAACAGTCATGCTAATCGGCAAAATTGCCGTTACTGGTCAACGGGAAATCCCAACTGGATGAGGGAAGAACACACGCAATACCCTCAAAAGCTTAATGCCTTGGTATGGATTGTAGAAAAGCATATCATTGGTCCGTTTTTTATTAAGGGCAACTTGAATGGCGATAATTATTTGGCACTTTTTTAAAATTATGTCATTCCAAGTTTAGCAAATTTATATCCTAATCCAGGAAACCCTCAAGTGAATACGATATGGTTTCAGCAGAATGGAGCACCACCACATTACCAACTTAATGTCCGGTAATACCTCCCAATCGGTGGATAGGGAGGCGAGGATCGATTGAATGGCCACAGCGCGATCACCTGATTTTCGATCATTAGATTTTTTTTTATTGGGATATGTAAAGAGCAATGTGTACAAAACGGAAACTTCAGATTTGAATGACTTGAAAGAACGAATAACACTTGCGATTAGGTCTGTCACGCCTGATATGTTGAATAATTTTAGACAGTTTTATTTGAGATTAGGAAATTGTCACGATGTTTGCGGTGGATATTTTGGACATCTACTTTTTTAACATCCATAGTTCTTTTTCGTATTATACATTTCATTACATTTTGCATTACATTTTAGTTTTTGAGTGTATTTTATCGAATTCCGGTAACCACATGATTTTAATTTATTTTATCTTAAATGTTGCAATAAACTTGAAAGCCATAAAAGTTCTGAATAGAGAATGAAGAGACTTTATAAAAGATATATCACAAACCTATACTTTAATTTAAAAAAATGGGGATTATACCTATCATTCAAAGGGGGTTGAAGGTAGGGGTGGCATTTCTACGTTGAAGAATGTTATAAGTAATTCAAATTCGACCTATTTTGGGTTTTTCTTACATATGTATAGTAATCGAAATAATTAATTCATTCCATTTGGCCTTCACGCACTATATGAACATTAAACTTATAGAACAGATGTCCATTACCTGAATTTGCGTAAAAAGGTACTGTTAAACATTGCTGTACATAAAAATAAAATATTTGAACGATTTCTTTCCCATAATATCTCTTCCACAATGAAGTATTTCCATAAAGGAAAGCAATTGTTCAACATATCAGGAACTGTTTTCAAAAGTATGATTCCACAGCATCTGTTCATCATTCAGAATAACTAGGTTCGCGGCGAGAATCCTGAAAAAGGTTTCAGCTATTCAAATACCTCTATATCTATATATTAACTTCTTTTTTTCTCTTTTTTTTTCTTTCTTCTTTGCTTCTCTTCAAGCCCTAATATAAATTTTATATTTTATACATTTTCGGCATCAGTGGAAGATCAGATGTGAATGCAAAAACGCAATCTGAACCAAAAGTCATTTGCACATTAAATACAAATTTGCACATCAAATACAATGATTTATTTCTTTCTCCTGTATTTTTTTGTTATTTTTGATGGGCGATTAATGCATTATTATTAGTATTATTATTGACCCAGTTTGATATAATTCACTATGCACCTGATTTTACCACAACTGAAATTCGAAATTGAGAATCCGAAAAGAAATGAAAAATCATCTACACGTTTTATTCCACCAGAGAGAAAACTCCACAGAGAAAACTCTGTAATGGAAAGTTTGAAAGGGGGAGAGAAAGTAACTTGCCGAATGTCAGAGAAATTATGATTTTTCCGTCCAGTTGATAAGCAAAAACGTGTTATGAAGTACTTTATATCTCTTGTTATTTTTTTACGAAAAATACACCTAATTTGCTGGCCCTGCATTGATAATGTAGGATCCCGATTCATGACTGTGCGGTGTTGCCAATTGTCCCAGCATGGCTCGGGAGAATAAAGGTAGCTATGCTTCATTTCAAAACACTATGTACCAGTCCCTAAATAAACAATTATATTCAAAATTTATTCACTCAGTCACATCAGCATACAGAATAATGGTTTTCTCCAACCTCCACTTACCATTCTTCCATACCTAAACAAACCCACATTTACATCGGAAAATGATCCCGATCACATTTTCCAGTGGTTTGAATCCAATGTCGTCGTTCATCCTTCCGAAATCGCCCCTCGCGGTGTCAAGTCAGGTGGGTGCAAGTTGCATGCAATTCGCAGCAGTCACGTTCGAAAATACACAAGGATAGTACCTGGGTTCTTTGAAAAGTTTCACTCGATTTAACGACTTCATTAAATGAGTCGAACATATTTTTGTAGTTAACACCGCTTATTTGAGTTAAAACGATATTTAAACGAAGTCGAACTTGATAGGAAATGAAAATTCTTGGGAGTATGCAGCAAAAGCATGCTGCAGACTATTTTTGTTTCACAGAAGCGAGCTATCAGGTATGTGTGCAGGGCAAAGTTCTAAGAAATCTGCAAACCATTATTCATTGAACAACAAATCATAACAATAATCTCTCAATATAATACACCCCAAGCTAACTTGATCAGACTTCCTCTGCCCACAACAACGATGGTAAAGTATTCAATAATATACAATGGAATTAAGATGTACAATAAAATTCCCATGCACCTGAAGCACTAGCATAATCTGAAAAATCAAAAACTAGTTGAACAGAGAGTATAATAGCAAATGGGGACAAAAGCCGAACCGAAAAGTATACTTCGGAAGTTACTGCATAATGTAAGCCTCGAAAGAGTCTAGTTTTTCATAAATCTTATTTTTTAATTAATTTTCCTTTTTTATAGTCAAGATTCAAAAATTCATAAATATGTAGCTCAATGAACGTGAATATGCTTTGAAGCCGACATACGTTTCATGCAGTTGAAAGAGAGTAAAAGTATCAGCCCACGTTTATGTATTACATCCCATATACACGAATTGCCTCAATCTTGTTTCAGGCCCTTGGGATATGTTTCCATAATAGAAAAATCAATTTTCACCTGCTGTTTGAAATATGCTTTACTGTACTTCAATACTTTCTCAGATAGGTTATGCTTCCGTCATTTGGTTCCCATTATATTGCATGCATAAAAATATTTGAAAGTTGTTGAAGAAAAATTATTCGTGCCATTGTTTTCCAAATAATTATTTTGAAAAGTAATCAGAAACTACCCTCATTTTCTCTCGCGAAAAAAAAACTTCTTCAAACCTCTCATCATTTCTTTTGAGAATTATATCTGGAGAAACTAACTACTCAAAACTTTTCAAGTAGGAATACTCTTGGAAAAATTATGGTGCCGAACTAATAACGGGTGACGGAAAATAATCTGCCATCTGTTCATGATATATTATTGTTCAGAAAATTGATGATTGAAACTATGCCACTTTTGATATAGTAGAGAAAAATTATGCTTTTGATTTTCGTGTATCATGTCTATTATAATGAAATGACCTACCATTTTAAAATTGTTGCAGTGATTGGAATAAAGTGTGCATGTATTTGGTTTCAATGTAGTTGAAGAAGAATATGCTTCATGTTCATCCATTTTACATATCAGTCTATAATAATTGGACGCATGCCTGTAAGATTTTTCTATTTTCCTTCCACCTCTATTTAACATTTCATTATCAAATTCAATGCCAGAAATAAATCGACAAAGTTTGAGTTTACCTGTAATTCAAAATCAAACGACAATTTTAGAACAATTTTTGTAGGTAACTGGCCAAATAGTCATCAAATTCACATTGAGAATAGATTAATCTAAGGGATTCCACTTTGAGTAATTCAGAGTGCCTTGTGGACATTTTGCCAGATAACTCTGAAGAGGCATGAGGCTATAGCAGGACCCCCCCACACAACCAATGCAACTGAAAACTGATGTACTCCAACTATAAATACACGTCTTGAACTCGATTTTGTCAGATAAACCGAATACCTTTGCAATAATGCCTTCATGATATATCAGAAGGTATTCAAATGTTTAAATAAATCCTTATTATATATTGGTGTGCAAATAAGTTAATAATTGGATGTATCAGACCTTTTCAACTATATGTTCATTCTTTGACCATATATACCATCTTTTCCAAGTGAATAATACTTAATATTATACCTTAATTCATACCGTCTCGTTTCTTGAAGCTATTGAAATATTCCTGCAGTAAAGAATAACTATTTTTTGACATGATTTTTTTTTCGGCAGAGGTTTATATAAGTTATAAGAAAATCATTGGTAATAATTGTCCTGATATTTGCCAATTTTGATTCGCTTGATACTTTGAGATTCACTATCCAAGTCGAATACTACCACATTCTTTCTCTTTGAATGCGTTTCTCCACTTGTGTTGTCAGTTGGGTAATAATAAAGTTGAAACAATATATCTGAATCTGAAGTCTTATAATTACTACATATGTGCCTTTTACATACATCCTTCAATTTCACATCTACCTTTGTAAAATTCCAGATGTCTTAATAATTCAATACGAAACCAGATTATCTAAAGTGTATATTCGAACGCGTCCAAATTTTCAGGCTACGGTACCCTGGCCATCAAGGGTCTAACCAGCTGTGCCAAAATCACGTATGTTACCGTAAACAAGAGGTATTAACTTTGTTTGGTGAGCGATACTGATATAGTCTAGTTTGCGGTTATCAGAGTCTGGAGTATAGTTCAAATGAGATGGAGAGTGATTTTGCAGCGTTGAGAGCTGAGATACAGCTGTTTACTGATATTTGTTTCTATATGAGACCTAGGAAAGGTATTCGCAATAATTTTGTGAATGCATAACTGTTCCTGGGGTTGAATTTATTTGTACCTTCTCGTGGTATTTAACTGTCATTTTTTTAATAAAATAAATTATTGGCATTGTTAGCTTGGAATACTTTTACTTATCCAAATACGTGATTCTCTAATGAATAAAATTATAAAAATTGGCTGGTATTGGCCGATATTTGACGAAACTCCACTTCAACACTTACTAATATAGTTTACTGTAAGATTTTTACTTGATTTGCTATACAATAGCTTCTTCAAGCAATGTGAACACAACTGAGGAAGCTATTGTATAGTTAAACACGTTTTATAAACTGTTCAGTGAAAATCTTACGAGCGTTACTTGAGAACGTTATGAATTTTCATAAGTCTAGGCCGATTCCGTCATATATGATTACTTAATATATAACATTTTATACTGTTGTTTTATACTCCTACCTACAGTCTCATCAGATGATCAATTCTAGCCTGGATTCTACTATCTGAAAAGACCGCATATACTCCGTAATTTACAATTTATAATACTACTAATGTTATGTAATAATCAATGATTACTACCTAGTAATACATAAAATATTGTGTATCGCTCTGATCATTATTTATTTTACATAACGTTCTACAAATTTTTCTTCGATTCAAGTTTATGCGATATTTTGCAAAGAAATCCTGTATATTAGTTCATTTTCGTATACCAACTCTTCTGAAAATATCAACATTCTTAGATCATTACGTCTGCTTACAGTACATGATTCTCGGGCCCAATGATCACGGTCCATCTCAAAAGTAAGTATGTACCTACAGCTCGTAAACGGGGGCATCCTGCACCATCTTGTTGCTGGAGAGCCGTATATCCGCTTCGGGGTGGAACAACGCCACTTACAAGAGGTTACCTCATTGGAAAACTCTCCCCTTGGCAATTATCAGCACAAATTCCGCCAGATCTAGTCACAGAAACTGCCGGGAAAGAACAAAGTTGCTGCTACAAATATGCCTTTCATTCCGATATTACTTTATTACTTTGGAGTAGTGAAGTAGTCTCGGTAGAAGCTGTAATAACTCGACGTGAAGACCCAAAAACTGATGTTTCTCTATAGAAATGTGATTTATCCCAAATCGTTTGTTTCACATTTATACTTTTCCGACAACAGGGAGGCCGTGGACTTTTGAGTTTGGAGTATCTACATGGCAGAATATTACTGGATGGGGCATGTAAAGTGATCAGGAGTTCTGATTTCTTCCCCTGTATGATCCACCACGAGAGAGCAGGCCAAAGAACAGAAATTGGAGCATTTTTTCTTGAGGCAACTGTCTCAGTGGCATACATTCGGTTCAATTTTCGACACTGCACGAGATGATCACAATTCTGTCACCATGTTGAAACCCATTTAGCAAAACGCTCACATAAAAGCTGCAGAAATAACTACACTTCTATGGTTACACAATAATAAGAAGATGCATGGAGTCTTCTCCAACAACTTTGGCTCATCAAAGCATCTGCCCTTTGGTTTTATTAGGTCCAGTGGACTAAAAACAGAACTGAGGGGTTCCGCATGGCCTGTCAGGATGATACCATCGACATCTTGATTTCCCGTAGCCCCGTGCCCAGCATATGCGGTCTATATCCATCGACAATACGCGGTCCTAAGAATGCTGTATTGCCGATAAACCGGTTTTGCCTTTTGCTCCTGGAGATATTGAATCTTTGCGAGACATGAGAAGTGCCAAATTTATTGGAACTATTCATTCCTCATTCTCTGCGTATAAGCCTGATGTAGTCTCGATCATCCAGGTAGAATGATATTTGTGGGTTTTTCTACTTTCGGTGAAACGAGTGCTGTCTAAAAAGAGGTGGGAAAACATGAAATATCGAGTTTTTCTCTTTGAATAGACTTTACCAAGACCACTCTGTTGAGATGGTAGTTCGGATTATTGTAGTCCTTGGTAGAATCATGCCCTTTTTATCCACGATTCTCACAGCAGAAGTCTTGGCGGGACAAATGTTCATTGCATCTACTGAGAGCACATGATTCTTGGACCCAAGGATTACTCACTTCTTGACCTGGCTATTAATACCGGGGCACCTTCCCACATATATCGGGGCTTTGAAGACAGGTTCCGTTCAGTTCAATTTTAGGAAACAATAATAATAATGACAATGAATGTCCACCAAAATAGTTTTCACCTTATTCGTGATATGATAAACAACTTTCTTATAACTTGACAAGTGACAAATTTCACAGATATTTCGAATTAACAAAGGCTAATACAGAATATGGAGACAACAACATCAATGAACAGAAAGGAGGATCAGTGTTACTATCTTCATTCAGGTCTGAAGGCCGTTGTAGTGTGGAACTGCATCCCAACGTTTCGCTAGCACGAGTGGCTGGCTTCTTCAGAGGTTTATTCATCTTTATGATTTACAGATGACTGGTGATTTCTAGTTCGTAGGTTGTATTTATAATGACTCGGGTAGTCCGCTTCTCTTGTTGATAATGTGCTATTGGCCGAAGGGTTATTACCTGTTAATGACGTATCCATTCTCACCGTACCTGTTAGCGTGTTGTTGATCACGGTATTAATATTGGATCCAATAATGAGGTTCGAAATAGGTAATTCTCAACCTGCTGACATTGACACAGAAAAAAAGTGTCAACCAACTTTCAAATTTTTCGAAGAGAAATATGAAATTGATGGTGAATTGAAAGTCTTTAGTCTTTTCATTGGTGTCCAAGGAATAAGTTCCATATGTATATTAACTCACTTAGGACTATTTCAAAACATTTTCTGTTCAAATCTAGATAAAAAAGTAAGATTGAATCCACATCCCGTAGTCGATAGAAATTCTCTCCGAGTTGTTATGTGGCCATGATGAGAATGTTTTTTGATTATTTTTTCGTGCCTCTCGATCGTACAAAAAACATTCAAAGAAATCGAAAATTACAGATCTCATTCCGAAATCCCTTCTTATCTATCCTTCCAGCCTCTTATCACCGCCTCGTCGTATAAATGAATGATTCAAGAAAATTTTCCCGAACTTATCACACATATAGAGTAGTTTCAACTTAATCGACGTCTTTCTGTCGTTTCGAAGCCGTCTAGAGGGAATCTTTTCTGGACCATTCTGTTTCCGGATTGCGAGTTCTCTTCGGAATTCGAGGATTCAGCAGCGTATCCTCAGATGTCTGGTGGCTATAAATCATTATTTTTTACTGGGCGTCGTTGACGGAAACCGAGTTGGTTTTCCCAATTTGATTCAGTGTCGATGTCTATAGAAGGTTTGCCTGAATTTTTCAAGCATTTCAATAACTTAGGAGCTAAGAAAATAACACAGCTTGATATTTCGAATAGATAATGGATTGAATTTGGAAAGAACTTTTAATTTTCGAATGAGATTTCATAGTTAAATCACTGTTGTTAAGAGCATTCAACATGTTTTCATATTTTTGATAAAAATGAATATTTCCAAGGATTATTATGCTCAGCGGTGAAAGTACCACTACAGAAACGGATTCGTTAATATCTACAAATATTTTTATTATAATACCAGAAATCTACAGGAACTTACAGAATTATCGGAAATATTAGAATCTCAATATTTTGGGAGGTACTATAAATGATTACGTGGTCGAACGCTACCTTTTCGAAAGAAAACTGAATGAAGAAGGGTTTCTTCCATTTCTCAGAGGATGGTTTCCCACTTACCTGCAAAAACAAAAATTGACATCTAGTTTGAGCTAAATGAGGAACCAGCACATTTTTATGAAAACACGAGAGGAGCTGCATATTTAATGTTTCCTGGTATGTGGAGAGGAGCTGCATATATAATGTTTCCTGGTATGTGGATAGGGCGAGAAAGATCTATTCTTTAGCCGCCGAGCTCATCAGATATAACATCAACGGAGAAACAGTAAAATCAGTTTCAACTATATGAAAATATGATTTCGGGTATTTCAAAATAGGTGCACTTATTTATTCGATTTGCGTGAAAACAAACTTCAAAAAAATCGAACAAAATAGAACACATTTTGAATAAGTATTACGACTGTATTATTGTCGTCGTTTTGTTTTGAATTTGAAAGTTGTTTCTTCAATTAAAGAAAATAATATGGAAAACAACAATATAATAAAATGAGTAAGATAAGTAATTTCTTGTAGAAATCGAAAATAAACTAAAATAGAGGGCTGAGTTCATAACTCACAGAGCTACCTAAGGACCATCACGAATATTCGCAGTTCGGTATGCATTTTGAAGTAGCAGAATTAACCCAATTCCAAGTAGAAAAATTTTTTGAAGAAGAATATAGATTTAATGTTGACACCTCTTCCTTTATATTTTAATTTCTTGAGTTATGGTTATATTTTGATAAATTTTTTTTAATTTTTCTTTTCAAATCTACGCTTCTTTAGAATACAAAGATTTTCATGATTTTTATTTTAGTTAAAATGTGAATATTACCAC
>WOGR01006338.1:0-13144 GCA_015342045.1 Leptinotarsa lineolata | reverse complement strand
GTACACGGTTTCAGATATCAACCGTTCTAGCCAAACACTCAAAGGAAAAGGAAGGCTTCAACTCGCCGAAAAAGGAACCAATTCGGTTGCGTCTGTCAGACACCGGCAGGAGTGACTATAATACCGGTTATGGCGTACAAAGATGGTCGAAATTGTGAAGATTAAACTAATGGTGTTATAGATAACATTGGAAATATATGAATGTAACGAAATATTCGTTACAACTTTTGGGCCTTAAAATTGATGAGATCTCTGTCCTACTGTTTTAAATGCAAATTGTACTATGTATTTGTTTCTGTGTTTGTAGTACATGTATGGTTGGGTCTGGTAAGTTTTGCCTTATCTTTATATTGATGCAATGCAAGGGTTTTGAAAAATAGTTGCTTCACATTGAATATATCTGATTCTTTCTATAATTCGTCACTGTTGTATCTTGGTGGTTTATTCAGCATCAGCTTTATGAATTATCTCTGGATAACTTTCAGTGGGTTCGAGTGAGTTTTGGACACTCCTCCCCATTCAATAATGCAATATATCAAATGGCTTTGCACAAGATTGATGTATATGTTTTTTTTCTCTTTCTGATCCAGGATGTTTGTGAGTTGCCGGAACTTAAATAGGATACTTCTTGAGTTTTTCACTAAATAGTTTATATGAAAATTCCATCTTGAGTGAGGGTCTATAATAACTCCCAAATACTTTATATTTCTAGCTGAGCATATTTGGAAGGTATTTTGGATTGTTAAGGTTTGATACGGTGGTAAGGAGGGTCTATTGTTGTAGAATGGTGAGAATTATGCTGTTTTGAAGTTCAGTAACAGCTGTTCATAATCGAACCAATCTTTTATTAGTTCAAGGTCATAGTCTGCCTGTCTTTTGACATCGAGCCATGTTTCTTCGAAGTAGACGATAGCTGTGTCATCTGCGATGTTTTCCCACTGGACCCTGTTGAGAATAATCCATTTACGTATAAACAAAACAATATCGGCCCCAAAACTGTTCCTTGTGGGACTCCAGATTCAATTGTCCTTTCACTGCTTTTTATATCTTTTACTCTAACTATCTGTTTACTATCTGGAATGATATTTAATATATTATCTCCAACGACGTGCAGCGTGCATACTTAATCAACTGCCAAAACTATTGCCATGTGAAGCAATTTTGAATAGCTGTCACTGTTTTCTTTTCTGAACTTCAATCCACAAACAATCATTGTGATTTGAAAAAATTATAGTGATAACGACTGGAATCGTTGTTCAACAAGTCCCAATAAACAAAATACCACATAGGCGCGCCTCGATATCATTTGCATGTATTGATTCCAGCAGCTACCGTATCATCACCAATCACTCTGAGCACAGCCTGTCAAAACGAATCCGTAAAAATCGTAAAACAATTCTCTAGTCGAAGACGGCATAAATATTATAGAAAATATCGCCGGAGGCATTACCACAGAACGAAATTTCACCGTGTGAGATACGTTCGGGGTCAACGATTCATAGCCATCTTCCTATATGTCATTTCGTAGTACCGGCGGTACCGCAGTGTTAGTTGTCTGCTGATTTGAACTATCTTGCAGGTGCCACTAACGTGGGAGTGCCAATGTCTCGGACCGGGTCACCGGGTGAAAGTATTGAAGATGATCCTCATAGCCATAAGCACCAACCAGTGGCGGAGGTGGCGAGGAGAAAGCAATGCACCAGTGGTGTACGGTGACAAGCCAAAATCACAGTTTGGGAATGTATTGGAAACAATCTTTCCACATGAGAATAAAAGTGATTTCTCTAAAGGCATGTTTCGCTTACGAAGTTGGCATTATCAGGAGATGATGAATTAATTATATTCCACAGGGTATTGCTTCCTATCTTTATATTTGAATGAAACAAGGTGTGTGTGAGATATCAAAATCCTTTATCCGTTTGAAAAACCTTTTGATGTCGTTTTATGTCATCGTTCAAATGATTCAGTACCAAATTGCATTTGGTACTGAATAGTTAACAATTTTGCCTAAATATGATATTCTGTGTGATTATGGGACTTACGGATTGTCTGTGGAATCTGAGCAGTGTTGTCTTTGAGTGGTTCATCATCAGATGATTTTTGTGACACCATTCATCGAACTCGTGGAGGACCTTTTTTGTTTTAGATATAACTTCATCTTCGTTTATGCTGGATACGATTATAGATGTGTCGTCTGCATGCATTAGGACTCCACCGTAACTTATGTGGTCTGATAAATCATTGATAAATAATAGAAAAATCAGGGGCCCAAGCACACTTCCTTGAGGTACCCCAGTCTGAAATTTCATTATTCACCCTAACAATGTGTCTTCGCCCTTGTAGGAATGACTGAGTTCAATCAAGTATATCACCTCACAATCCTATTGCTGATAATTTTGACAATATCAAATCAAAATTGAGGCTGTCGAAGGCACGTGAGAGGGCGAAAATCAGTCCAACGATGAATTCATTTTTATCCATCTTGTCATTAATGAGTTGTACAAAGAGAGTTGTTGCCGTTTCGGTTGAGCAGTTTTCCCTGAATTCGTGTTGGCTTTGGTTCAGTATATTGTATTTTATGAGAAAACTATTGATTGTTCTGCAAATACCCTACTTTAATACTTTTGGTATTAGAGATGGGTCTGTAGTTGAGAATTGAGAGCCGGTCGTCTTTCTTATGTACAGGTGAAGCTACAGACAGTTTCAGTCTAGACGGAAAATGACTCAATTCCAATGAGATATTTGATATCTTTGTAACAGGGTACAATATTTTTCATTTCAGCTATAATCTCTTCTATTTCGGTTGAGGAGAATGGTTGAAATACAAATGAGTTGATTATCAGGCAATTGGAAGTTGTACACATTCCTGAATGAGATTGTAACTGATCATTAACAATACCAACAAAAAATTCGCCAAAGATGTTTGCAACTTCACTGCCGTCAGTTATTAATTGACCCTGATGTTTCAGTGTGATATCGGTTTGTTGTTTTTTTCTGTTTAGTCTTGATTTTACTATACTTCTATTATTGGATGAGTTAATCAGGCATGCGAAACATTTTGGTTATAATTTTTTTGGCAGTTCTGTACTCGATCTGTAGTTACACGCGGGTTGGATGTGACTTGCGAAAGTTGTTTAGATGCTTTAAACTTTTTGATTCTGTCTTTAGTTCATTATTATACCAGGCGTTAATGGGTTTTGTCGCTGGGGTTTTTTCTAAAAGATTTGGGGAAGATGCATTGAAAGCAGAAATGAAATGACCCCAGAATAATGCAAAATTCTGATCAATGCGTGGATATTTGAAATCGGAAGCGATAAAGTTTTTCAGGAGATTTTTGGACTGGTTATTAGGAGTTTTGAATTTCTGGATCTTGGAATCATCTGGCAGGTAGACAACTTGAGTATGATGGTTAGAAATACATGGATCTAGTATTTCGAATGTGATTGATTTCGACATATTAGTTATAAAATAGTCTATTGCAGTAGCGCTTTTATTTCCATGCCCTCAAATCGCTCACTGTTAAAAACAATGAACGTCATTATAATTTAAACACATAGTTAAAGGCTGAGGATAGAGTTCTATGAATACCTAATACAATATAAATCAATATGAACACTGTCAAAAATAAGAACAAAAAAGCCTAGTAAAATACAAGGTATTGTGAATAATATATTCAAAACCGAACAGATAGAATTATAACAAGATATCATCGATTCTGTTTCCGAAAGCATCAAGGCAATATTCTACCAGATATAAAATAAAAAATCAAGAATGAATAGAACTGTGAGTAGGTCTTTGGGAAGCTGGAACCAAAAAAATTATTCCGTACTGCCACATTATACAACCGTGTACGCATGAAAGAGGATAAACACAGTTATATCATTCTGGTGCACTTGTCACCCTTGTTGGAAACACGGGCTTATAGATCTGTAAACTTTATTTGGGATTGTATGCAGATGAGAAGTGGCTTGTTTGTCAAAGCGTTCTATAGCTCTTTGAAGCCGGCGATATCAAACCATTGCCGGCTTAATACAATTTTACTGAGGGGTTCATGTCCTCGCCAATATTTTTTGGATAAAGTTAATATATGTTAGCTCAATGAGAACTTGAGTATGTCGAAGTACCCATGAATTGCCTTCCATAGAAATGCAATTTTTTAGGAAATGACAGATCGACAGTAATCGACAACGTCAACGAATACATTTTGATGCATATCTTCGCTATTCATCAACTGATTCAGATAAACTTGTTCTGTTATGACGAAACTTCCAGCTGTTATTTGAATAGTTCATTTATACAAAGGCTAAAATAAAATTCACATATTTTTGGCAGTACAACTTTCAATTTTGTTAATGAAGCAAGAATATGGTTCATAACGAATGAGCTGATCTTCAATAAAACTTAAACTCGATGAATTATCTTCTCGTCCATCAGAAGCAATGCTAATCATGGTCAACATGTTTGGAGTTACTTTGAATGATATCATGATAATATCGAACAACCAGGAATGGTAAAAATGTATTTAGATATCACAACTGCTTCTATCACAAAATTCCTCATGGAGGAACCAAAAACAACCATTCTGTCCACGCAAAAGCTGCTCCTCGGTGATTTTTGACACTGCCGATTCGTCTTTCCAATATGTAAGGGTTTCAACTGCTTTATCCCTGCTGGGACACCTATGTTCACGAATCATCTGAGCTTCCTATAGAAAAAAAAGAGACCGCAATCGGTTCGCGAACTATGCGGTAGCTGGACAATCGGATTGAACATTATATTACGGTTTACTTAGTTACAGCCTTGTCTAAACATATAAATCATGGCTGCGGGATCGCATATACGAATATGGTAACTTGAAAAATGGGCTTTACACGACCAGAGTAATTGTTATGGATATTGAATATATTTCATAGAAGTGTGCGAGAACGTTTACAAAGTGCCTACGATTTATCATTTTCCAGGGCCGGTTGATGTGCATTTTTCAGTAAGAGAGGTTTGATAGCTTTATTACATGATAATGTAATGAAGCTCAAATATGTTTGGTCTCAAATAGTTCACAGTCATAGAAAGAAACAAAGATTGAACAGTGATTGAAAAAATAACTGCTTTGTGAGTGTTCACAAATAATAAATGAACATTGAGATATTTTTTTCTTATAGTGAGTTCGCAACCGTATAACAGTCAATGTTGCAAGAAAAAAATGCTACTTTTTATAACACATTCTCCAGGAATAGTTTATTTCTTACGAAAATCTGAAAAAACTGAATTGACTTTTCAGTGTTTCGTTGATCTTTTTGGTGGAACTACTCCAACAATGATTATTAAACGTTACTCTTTTGTTGCAAGGGTTCAGAAAAAAAAACAATGTTATCATGAAAATGAAATCAATAAGGTACAAATGAAATCAATGAAACTGAGATCTATTTGAGTTTCAGTTCCTTATAGTGATATTTTCACTCTTTGGAGTTGGATAAAAATCAGGTGATAATTGAAACGTGTGAAATAAAGATTCACGCCCAAAATGTCTTTCAACTTTGGAAACAGATGAAAGCATCGAGAAAAAAGGCAATCTCATCCATCATGATTTTTGTTTGAGTATACGTGCAGTTGCAGTCGACAAATATCACCTGAGAATTTCAATGTGAGAAGAAAGTGGTCTAGAATGGTGCCTGATGAACAAGAGAAGAAGAAGTTAGAAAGAGTTTATAACTTGTGACGAATCATGGTTTTCTCCTATGAAATGTTTTCCTGGGGGGTTTTGCTACTTTCCGAAAGCGGTGAAAAGAAAACGACCAGAGGTGTAGAAGAACAATTTACAGATGATAAGCCCACAATGTACTGAATAGTAGGTTATTTTTGGCCAAGTATGGGATTTATATCCGTGTGACTTGTTTATGTTTCTGAACAGGAACTTGGTTTGATACTTTGGAAGCTGTGGAGGAAAGAGCGAAAGGGGCTATGGATATGACTTCAGGAAATATCTCAAAACACTGTTTTGTGAAGATAGTGGAGTAAAGTATGTCGAAGGTGTTGAGATGGAAGTTGCGGAGAAGAATGAAAGCAATACATCAAATATTCTGTTATTTTCTAACCAAATCATGTTCAATAAAACTACGTGTATGCCTAACAAACTACTACTGTACTACTGCTATGTTTATTCTTAATGTGCCAAACTTATCATAATTTCAGGTGTTCTGATGAGGCCTCTGCCATAGTCAGTCATACTATTCTACTAGATGAACTAGAAAAATGTGGAATTAGAGGCAATGCACACAACCTTATGAAATCATATTTGTCTAAAATATACCAAGTCATAGACATTTGTAAAAATGACCAACAGACTTATTCTGATAGAAATCTCATTACTCAAAGAGTTCCATAGAGGTCTATATCGTTTTTGATATACGTAAATGACCTTTCACAGTCACTTGGTGCAGGTCTAGCCTGTCAATTCGCAGATTATACGTCAGTAACAGTGTCTGGGTCTGATTCAAGGGCTCTCTTCAGAGGGTTATCTGAGGTAGCGGAAAAAATGTTCAGGTGGTTTCCGGAGAACGGATCAAAATTGAACACAAACAAAACAGGACTAATTCATTTTAGAACTTGTCAGGAATCCATTTATGTCAAATTGTATCATGAATATATTCTACAAATACACGATTTGAAATTTTTGGGGGTTACAGTTGATAGTAGTATCGGATGGGGCACACACGTGAATAAACTGAACTCAAGGCTCTGTTCTGTAGCAGGAGTAATTCGAGTGACAAGAGACCAAGTCTCCTTAAACAGCATAAAGGTATATTACTATGGACATGTTCAATCTATTATTCAATATGGCATTATATTTTGGGGCACATCTATTATGGCGAACAAAATATTCAGAACTCAAAAGCATGTAGACCATACTTCAAAGAACTTGCTATATATATCAACCATTTCTTCCTTTTAATTTATTCAATTAGTTACTTTTGCAAAAAAACACCACCACATCTTTACGAGGAACTGTGATCATTATTGAGATCAAATGGCAATAAAGGAAGTATACCAAAATACATAACATCATTCTATGAGAAGGGACCCCCACTAGGTATAAAGCTATTAAGATATATCACTCACTCCCAACTGAAATGAGAAATACCCAGTACTTGAGAAAATCCAGAATGTTGACAATAGAGTATCTGAAAAAGAATTACAGTTACAATAGCTGGTGATGAGTCTTGATGTAGGTGTCTCATAAAATCTCGAATCACAATAATTTTCATTAGATATCTTCATGCGTACTTGTATTGTAACGTTATCTCTCAATCTGTCATTTTGTATACTTTTATTTACTCAATGAATTATTAATCATCATTATTATGATTGTGAGTAATGTTGAAAAAGAAATTATTGAGGAATGTTGAGAAGAAATAGTTAAAACTAAAATCGTACCAACTACTTTATCACAGACATTCAAATCAGATCATTTCTTCAGAAATATAAAAATCAACAGAAAAATGAATTTAACGAGCTATCAAAAAGATAAAAATGCCAAATATCTTAAAAGCTTAGCAATTCTCTGCACTGAATTCAATTTTGTAGGAACGTATTTACATCCTAAATTATGGCGAAGGCGCCTAAAAGTATTTTGTCTGTTTCTACGAATTCAAAATGAACCAATGCGCTTTCACTATCAAATGCTAAGATTCAAAGTTTCACAAACGGAAGCAGGGATACTTTATTACAACTCACTTCCACAATGATTTCACTTCCATTGAACATACTCTAGTTTGGGAATCTCATAATGATTCTAGTTAAACCTCTTCTGAGACTTTTTTGCAAATATTATAAATACATATCATGCCAAACAAATTATTCAAAACTAAACAAAAAATTCTCCTCACCGATGGATATGAAAAATGCAACTGATGTTTTATAACCAGATGGATCTTCACATACATGATCTGATGGTGATTTTAGAAAACACATTTATGATAATGCGCCTTCATGAATATTGATATTCCTCAAACAACACATACAATGTATAAGTTGCTAGTCACTGATTCGTAATGTAACATTTTTGCATGAAGCACTCAAGTGTACCAACCTTATAAACCCAGCTATTTGGGTTGCAATAACAGCTATAAACTTGCAAAGAAAAAACCCATGAGAAAATAACTCTCACCAATATAAATTCCAGGATGAATCCGTCTATAATTCCGCGCTATTGATAAATCAATTCACACCTGATAGTACCTGTATACGTAGTCACAAGTACACGAAGTGAGGTGTAAACCGCATAAAATCACAAGTGAACAACAATAACAGTTTTTCCTCAGTCCGGTCAATAAATATATTGTAGAGTGCATGAAATATACCGTACGAGGTTGCCTTTTATATTTCGGGATTAGAGAACAAAAACAAATATTAATTATCGAAAATCACTTTATTGTTTTTCAAAATATTCCCAATGAAGATCTATATACTTTTGCATGCGTTTGAACCAATTTTCGATGCACTTTTGCCACTCTGATTGGAGTATCTCCAAAACATGCATTCTCAATGCAGCAACCACTTCTTCAGGTGTCGAGAAACGTTGACCTCTTAGTTTGTTTTTTACGCACGGGAATAAAAAGAAGTCATTTGGTGCCAAGTCAGGACTATACGGCGGATGACTCATCAGATCGATGTTTTGGGAGCTCAAAAATGCAGTTGTTTGAGCCGATCTGTGAGAGCTCGCATTGTCGTGGTGAATAGTGATCCGTCTTCAGCGGTTGGTTTTCCTGATTTCTTGGAAGACAACTGGCAAACAAATGGTTATGTACCACTCAGAATTGACTGTTTTGCGTTGTTCTAGTGATACGAATGCGATATTTTTGGGCCGAGATGAATCTTTTGACTCTCTGTAATCAACACAAATAGCGCTCGTATGTCAAAAGTTCTGAGTAAACCTCAAAAAATGTCCAACTTCATGATGGAGCTGTTACTTGCCAGATTGCAACACTAGGGTTGCAATCTGGCAAGTAATCATTTTACTACGTGGACACTTGTTTCAGCATTGGTAGGAATTGTTTATAAAATACGACCATTTAGAATATCCATATATGAGAGGAGTTCGTAATATTAATCAATGATTGAAATTTAGAGAAAAAAATAGTTCAAAGTACAGGATATTTAGAATAAATATAATCGGTACAATTCCATTCATGTATGAGTTGAATCTCTCTCTCTCTCTCTCTCTCAATAGAAAAAGCCGAAGATGGAATATTTTTCCCTTCCGACAACATGCTCGTTCATTTTCATCCCCCATTTCAACACGATTGACTGGACTACCTTGTGTATCGTGTTGCGATACACAAGGTAATGCATAGCATTAGCCACAATATCTGATTCATAAAATTGAAACGTTTAGAGTTTCGAACTTTTGACCCTCTGAAATGAGGATAACTTGCTAGCCACTTACGGGATATATTCTGCACAATTTTCGCGTCTGTGTCAATTATGGGAAGAGCCAGGTGTTAATTTCCCCAGTTGGAGATCTCGGAGGCCTGATAAAGCAGTGGAATTCGCTGGACTTACATTGATATTCGGAATGTATGCTTTTCGTTAGGTGACAGCAATGGCTGGTTGTGGTTTGATGTTCGATCTGTAGGAGTATCTGACGACGTGAATGTCTATGTATACAGTAAAGTCCAAAGATGAAGAGTATAGGAATCATTTGCGTCACTGGCAGTTCTCAGGAAAGTAACCTGGGAAAGTCGTCTCAACTACAATCGCTTTGAAGTGACAGCTACTAACTCATTTTTCAATTGAATAAGTGGACTGTATAAAACTCCGTTCGAAAAATGTTCAAAAATTCCAAAAAAGGATGATGTCCAGTGACGAAACTGAGAAAATATACTTTCCTGAGATGTGTTTCCAACCAACTGTGAAATGATTTGTGGATAATTGCAAAATTATGTTTATTATCAATCAATTCCATCATAACTTCTTCAGTTCTCAACATTTTCACACCAAATTCCGACCACCTCCAAAGTATTCTTCATTGACGACAATGTACTTCTCACAACACTTTTTGCCTCGTTCAAATCAGTTTCAAAATCCACTGATCTGGATGTCCTTCAGGGCTTCCAGCAATTTTTGTTTCACCTCATCCATAGTGATAAAACGCTTCCCTCTTATGTCTTTCTGAGTCTGGGATATGAAAAAAGTCATAGAACTCTAGGTAAGGATGGACAACCGGCGTGATGTTATTTTTGGCCAGCAACTTCTTCACAGGACGGTGTCATAATACGTCAAAGATCTGCCGTTTTCTTCTAGATACTCTTTCTCAATATTTTCGAGACTTCCAAATGGAGTTTCTGGTTGACAGTTTGACCCAAAGTCATAGCTGAGAAGAAGATACTACTGTTTTAGGATCAATTCAATTCATTGTCAAATTCCCAGTTTGGCTTCCAATCCAAGAAAAGCACCAATGACGCAATATTTCATTTTCTGAATGATGGTGAAGCTGTCGTGGCTCTGTTCTGTGATTTTTCCGGAGCTTTTGATTGTGTGAATCATGCAATTTTGCTCAGAGAGCTGAACTATTATGGGTATAGAAGATTAGCAAGCAAATGGCTGGAGTAATACCTCTCCAACAGAACTCAAATTGTTGAACTCCAAAACAAATTCTTTGACCCTTAAAATGTTGAATGTGGTGTCGCCCAGGGTTCAGTACTTGGGCTAATTATTTTCCGCATTCATATAAATGATCTCTGTGAATTAGACATTCGGAAATTACTCACCATATTTGCGGATGACACAAGAAGTTGTGTTCAGTAATTGGGCCAATCCTTTTCCCAGTTCTTCTAAATGAGTCATCGAATTTCACCTACAATGTGGTATTGCTTTTTGAGGTATTCTATGAGAATCAGATGATCAATTCAATATTGGGTCTGAGGAAAGAGCATCTTTGGTATTAAAATAATCTCATTTTGTTGTAGTAGTCTCGAGAAAACATTTTCATCAAATTAAATCCCCCCAATTCATTACATTCGTTATAATTTTTCATTTCTTGTGTAGAAATCTGATAAACTCATTCAAAAAATACCTAGAAGCGCTACCACTGCTATTTTTGATATCAATAGTAACAGGATTTGTCCCCTGCGGATCAAGATTGATGGTCGAAACAGTCGAAATGATTGACTGTGGAGTTTGACTGATTGGTTTTATGTGATAAATGAGATATCGCCCAGCATTGGTGTGAGATACCGGTTGTGACAAGATAAATGGCTGTTAACATACAATAGCATACAGGGTGAGTGTATTGATTTAAAAATTTTCAGAATTGTTTCAAATGCCACCTGAAATATAGATTCATCCACACTTCTATTTTTATCAGTTCATCAGTTGAGGTTTTTCGATGTCATGAAGAATTCTTCAACATTTTATATAGAATTTTGGCTCATACTCCTCCAACTCTATATAAAAAATCTAGATAAGCTTTCAAAGATGGAAAAAAACTTGAGTCTTGAATAAACGTATACAAATCATGCACTTCCATAGGAAAATGACTTTTTTCTATCAGCTAATGGAATTGAAACAGGTATTAGTCTCATAAATTATCATCACTTCAATCTCATACAAAAATGTATAGAAACGACAATTTCAAAAACAAATCTCTCTTTCGTTATAACTATAAATAATATACTGGACATAAAAACACCCAGTTTTTGTTGCTCAAAGGTACGTTACTTGCTCAAATGGAATTGGTTGAGTGAGAACATATATGTCTGTTTAAGGCCTGTTGGTCATTATATTATGTTAATGTTGAATATTTCAATTGTGTGCGATGTATTCACAGCAAATTGAATTGAAGGATGACTGAACCTATAAATATAGATTGCAGATCCGATTTAGATCTGCTTGAACAGATTAATTCAATTTTATCATTGTGCATACCTGAATCATACAGGGGGTGACTGAGAAAAAGTCAAGATGGAGTTTAGTGAAACTGTAACTACAGACAGCCAAGAAAGGCTTGTTTTTTACTGGAAATTATTTGCATGATGTTGAAATTGAAGCAATTCAAACTGATCATGTTTCAGATGTGCAATAACCACTAGATATTAATTTGTCTTCTCATAGGAAATAGAGAAGAGTTCCAAACAAAATCATCCGAAAAATTATTGCCTGAAATCAAAATTGGAAGTGCGTTAAACAAATTTGAATTTCTTCGTGGGACAGATAGAAAGAAGAATCCAATACAACCATTTCAGCCCAGAAACAGAACAGTTGATTCGGCTAGTTGAAATTATGACAGAAAAAGACAAACAGAAGCACCATTCATAATAATAGTTTCGAATAATCTTGCTATTGATTTGATGTGCCATATTTGTGGATCACTTATCACTATCAATTGAATCAGAAATGACCTCTGAGAGTATCTATAATATGGTTTGATTTGAAACTAAAAGTGGACTTAGTAGAAGTCTCGTGGACTCAAGGAGTTAGGGAGACAACCAATGAGAGTGTAGCAATTTGTCACGTGGTCAGCCAAGCACAGTCACATGGTCTACTTGTCATGCAGCCACGTGGTGAGCTTACATAAGCCCATCAGCCATGACGTTATAAATTTCATTTTCAATGCCGAAGTGGACAAGATGGATAAATCTGGAGTTTGTATGCTCAAGTGTCCCGAGTGTAGTACTGCTTATGTGGGACAATGTGGTCGAAATTTCTTGAAACAGTGTGCTGAACATGAAAGGTCCTTCAGACTAGGTGAAAATGATTTGACGTTTTCGTACCATTCCTTGAAATGCAACCACAAGTTCTCGAATCTAAACGATACAGAAATTTTGCACAATGCAAGCAAAGGTAGGAAACTCGGTTATTTGGAATCCTTGGAAATTCATGAGCATAAAAAATGCGGTTGCAATCTGTTGAAGGATCTAGTTTACTCACCGGTTTTCAAATTAGCGAACTCACATTGTCGCAGGTAAAAATAATTCAGGTACCTCGGTTATCACCTAGAGAGGTATTATTTGGAAGGTTATGTTATCATTCATTTGTAGTTTAATGTAAAAGTTTGAGAATGTCCTTATAGAACAACTGCAGTAACTTTAGTTACGAATAAAAGTGGTGAAAACATAGAAAATTTTCATTTCTCATTTTTATAATAATC
>WOGR01006337.1:0-13145 GCA_015342045.1 Leptinotarsa lineolata | reverse complement strand
CCAAACTCTTAGAAGGTTCGACATAGATGAACACTTCAATCTAGCAGACCACTATTATAATATTCATGCAGTTATTGTTCACTGTGGTTCTGGCGTTGAGTCTGGTCATTATAACGCTTTGGTCAAGGATGAAACGGACTGGTTTAAGTTTGACGATATTCAACACAAAATTTTCTGGTGAATTTATTGGAGCCTCTGGAGACACCCTACATTTTGTTTTATGGAAGAGAGTGTATTGGCAGATCAAGATCTTCAGATGATGTGGTGCTGCAGGTTTCTTCGGGTTTTCCTGCAGCTATAAAAATAAAGTCGCCACTGGAATCTATCAAGTCGCCCCGCGGACAACGATTAGGGAGAAATAAATTGATCTGTCGATTTTTGGTGCATACGAGAACATAATCATAATAAAATTGGAATATTTCTCACATCATCCAATTTAGCAAGGAAAATATAGAAATGGTAATAAACTGATAATGTTGGTTTCTAGAGGAAGTCCATGATGTTACTGATTCAGTATATTTTTTCAGAACCAGTTTGTTCACTTCAATAAGCTTTATCTGTTTTATAGTCTACACGAAATCAATCCGAACATCTGAATGAAAGACTGATGTACAGAATCTGATAAATTTACTAGTTACTACCATATAAAACCTCCCACCTAAAAATAAACAAAGAAACTGCCGACGTTCGGTAACTATTCAATTTATATGTCATTCGAATTGACTTCGTATATGCTATACTTTCGTTTTCTTGTATTCAAACATATTTGAATATGCATCTTCTTCTTATCGACATACTAGATTGTTGTTTCCTCTGAGAATTATGCCAGAGAGCATGTGACACTCATATGAAACAACTGAGTTCAAATCTGTTTTGAAAAAGTTTTCACGCAGAGTTTTCAATATTCTTAAACGAAACATAGTTATTGACTATATTGAAGAAAATATTGTACAACCACCATATCGTTTTGTAGGTCATACAACAGTTGCTGTAAAGACATTGAAGGATGATGCGAGAGATTCGGAACTCAATGATCTCCTTTCCGAATACCAGCTACTGAAAGAAGTCTCTCACCCTAATGTGATTCGACTTCTAGGAGTTTGTACTGATCCAGAAGGACCCGTATATCTCATTATAGAGTATGCAGAGCATGGATCACTGAGGTGAGTCTGAAAATGAAGAATAAATCCGACTGACGATTACGAACAATTTTCACCGATATTTGTGTTTACTATTGTTTGAGTTTTGGGCAGTGATGGGCAAAGAATGAAATGAACTCTTCAACGCATTATTCGAACTATAACTGATTATTTTTTCCTCCATATCTCCACGTCATCTACTTTAACGATATTGTTTCCTCAACTATTTTATCGGTTTCTTTGTTGGATGTTGTCGTATTCTTATGGATACAAGTTGGTTTCCCATCGACTGTTTGTCTTCTGTTATTCAGTGCCTATCATTTGTATAAAATATGACAAACTGTCTCTGTCACTATGTTGCAGTATTGGCAGTTGAGGTCTCCTTTTGCACCACCCCATTTGATTCCAGTGTTTTCCAAATGAACAGTGTCCAGTGAGTATAATTGGATGAAGCAAATCTATGCTTCATAGAATCCACTTCTTCAGCACTTTTCCACTTGGTACGTCTATTAATATTTTCTCATGTGTGTTCTCGTGTGCTTCCTATTTCCTGATATGGTTCCATACCTTATATTTTGGTATTCGCACAGCTGGTTCATGAAGTAGATAATCCATGTTCTTCGCCTGTGATTTTTGATGTCCACGTAACCAATATTGAGTCAATCTATTTGGATACGCCAGTTTATTTTAGTTCCTCGGCGACATTTTCATACCAGTCTCGTTATCACCCTCGGTTTTTAATTATCCCCTGTGCAATCTGGTTATGCTGAAGCTTAAAATTGATACCTCTCGCGATCGATCAGAAAATTCGTCTTCTCTGAACGAAAATTTCTTCTACCTCAAAAATTTCAGCTGTAGTGGAATGCATTGCCGCCTGTCTTTCAAATACTTTCGATTATGTTCTGATTCAGATAGTATTTCAGATTATTGTATTGAACGTATCAGTATTGTTTATTTGCTAGTTTTGCTTTATGCATATAAATAATTCTGTATAAATTTATTTGTATAATGGTCATAAATTGGTTACATTTGAGTTCAATGTCTCACATCAAGTAGTATCAGGTGTCGGATGGAAGAGAATGAGGAATCAGAGGCAAAGAGCTATATGAAAAAGCAGTTATCAAGGCTTCGGAGTCTGATTAATGAGATCAAGCTAGATGAAGAGCTCTGATAACCAAGGATCATCAGAATAGATCAAAGCGTCCACGAAAGTTACCCGTTCTTGAAGTTTGAAATTGTTGAAGTCTTTTGGAAATTTTGTTTTTCGATCGGTTGTTTTTGTCACGTTTTTAGTTTTCAAAACACAAAAGTTGAAGTCCTCTCCTGATTCGTATATGTGCTTCAAGCATGTCTCTGGAGTTTTCCGTGCGTATAATTTGTCCTAGTCTGGGTTTAATTCTGATTAGTAGGATATTTAGTATTATAGTTCCAATGAGTCTTAATTGAGCTGTTTTTTGAATGACAGTGAGGATAAATTTTCGAATACAAGCATGCATTTTGACCTTGTGGACTTGTAATCTGTTGGAATATATTAGAACTGTTTCGTTTGGTAGTTGTTTTAGTCTTTGCAAGTCTTGAATTAAGGAGGTAAGATCTCGGATGTTACCAAAGTTTGAATTCAGTACGTATCCAATTTCCTGATAGGTTTCGGGGTTTCGAAAGCTTATGAGTTGAAAAGCTCTTCCACTAAGTTTGTTCTAAATGAGAATTGTTGAAAGGTTGGTACTTTTCGCGATGAATCGGAAAATTTGTCCTCTCTGATCGAACATTCCTTTTACCTCAAAGTACCATTTTACCGGTAGAAAAATGCATTGCCAGCTGTCTTTTAAATATTTTCGAATATGTACTGATACAGATAGTATTTCAGATACTCGTATTGAGCGTATCAGTCTTGTTCATTTGCTAGTTTTGCTTCATATGAATAATTCTGGATACTTTGATTTGTATAATGTTCATAAATCAGTTGAATTTGGATTCAATATCTCACATCGAGTAGTATCATGTGTCAGATGGAAGACGCGGGATTCAGGAATCAGAGGCAAAATGTTATATGGAGGAGCCAATATCAAGGCTTTGGAGTCTCATTGAAGAGATCAAGCTAGATGAAGAGCTCTGATAACCAAAGAGCATCACAATAGATCTGCAAAGGTTGCAGTGGAACAGACCGCATGCCAGTTTTTTTTATCAATTCAATCTGAGCAGACATACGACCTAGGTAATTGATTGCGTAAGGTCTTTTTTTTACAAATATCTACAAATATATGGTAATCACCGAGAAACATAGCGGTTCTAATACTGTTTCATCGACAAGCAACTGATTTTTATCATCAACTTCCAGAAGTACTCATGAAATTTTTGCTAGCTGAGAAAAAAAAATGGAAAATAGGGTTGACAACTTCGAATACACAAAATCTGATCCTTACCGGCAGTAAGATCTGACGATGTTTGTCTTTAGTTTCGCTCCAAGCCTGAAATGATTTCACTGTTTTCTCCTTGACCGCAGTGGATGAAAGTAGTCAGAGGTCTGTTGCAGATCAGTGGTTGACTATTTTTCACTTCAATTGAGCTAGTGAGTGGAAAATTTATTGAATTTTAAAAGGATAAACAAATTAGGTAAGAAGTTTTCTGAGACGAACCCACCATAGCAGCTGATGTGATTTCATTTATCACTTTGAGAATATTTAAATTTTTCAGGAACTATCTACGGCGTAGCAGAAAACTCCAACAAGATTTCATCAATGACAAGTCACCACTACCTCCGAAAGAGAATGATCAATTCAATTACGATGAACCAAAAACCAGTGACATCACTCCAAAAACTCTTCTTTCATTCGCGTGGCAAATATCTAATGGGATGGCGTATCTCAGTGATATAAAAGTAATTTGAAATACCAAAATATCAGTTTTACTGAACTGAAAGTTTTTCGTTTCAGTTAGTACATAGAGACTTGGCTGCAAGGAACGTATTATTAGCTGCCGACAAGGTATGCAAAATATCTGATTTTGGTTTAACCCGGGATGTTTATGAAGATAATGCCTATTTGAAACGAAGCAAAGGAAGAGGTGAGCTTTATGATTTGTAATTGATTCATGATGTAGCTTAGGTAGCATGCTTTTCGGACCCAATGATTATTTATTTCACGGTTTGGGGTGTGGTCATTGGTTGATGATACTGGCATACCCCCCGAATGCGCAACCTTAGGGAGAAATAATATTTATTTCAGGAACACAGTTTACAAAAAATAACGAGGATCTGCAAGTTGAATATTGTATTTCGTTGAAAATGTTAGGCCGCATGTTGGAGTACAAACTACTCATATTGAAACACTATGTAGTTCATTGGGAAAAAATTGCTTTATTTTGTGATTGATGGTTGATTTCGGTATTAGACTTATTACTGAACTTGTATTACGCGACCATGAACGATAGTAATTTCTAATTGAACTTGATTCGTTTTTATGTATTCATTTGCAGTTCCTGTGAAATGGATGGCCCCAGAATCATTAGCCGACCACATTTATACAACAAAGTCAGATGTTTGGAGCTTTGGTGTTTTGGTTTGGGAACTAGTGACTTTAGGTGCAACTCCTTATCCCGGAATCGCCGTTCAGAATCTGTACCACCTTCTGCGTCAGGGTTATCGGATGGAGAGACCCAATAACTGTTCGCCAGCATTGTAAGTGGAGTTGTCAAATACACTTTGAGGATATATTGTAATTATTTTCATTGATGATATATGTCAATATTATTTTACTGAGGAAAATATCATAGACTATATTTTATTTAGTGAACAAATTGAAACTCATGAATCGAAGCAATGAGTAATTTGTATTGAACAAGGAAAACAAAATAATGAAATGGGTGATTCCCATCCACTCGATTCAGAATATCCCACAGTAAGACAAATTAATGGAAAACAGATGATGTGGTGCTGCAGGTTTTTCCGGGTTTTCCTGGAAAAGCAAATGCGCCACTGGAATTAATCAAGTCGCCCCGGAGCGCCAATTAATTTTTTTTTGATGGTTCATAATTTGTATTACTTTTCAAATATCAAAAATTTCTCCAATGTACCAAGCAGAAAAGTTCCGAAACAATTCAATATGATCAAGATGAAGACAAAATTCACACTTACAGAATGTGTTATGGAATTATGAATTTCAAACATTTTGAAAGTAATGGATTTGGAAATGATAGCAAGTCCATCAAATACTCTGTGAGACAACGGACTTCAATTCATCACAGTTCTCATTTCAACTGCCGATATTATTCAAATGAATTTGTAAATTTACAAAATGTAAATCGTCATTGATATATAAAATTATACTTGTAACATATTTGCTCAACTAACATCCAAAGTCTCAATATTGAGACTTGAGATTTCTAGACGAAAGTTTCCTACATTCAGCCACCTTGAAATCAGTCGAGTTCCAGACACACAAGATTTTTCTGTGTGAGGTATCTTGCATAAATGTCTGTCGGATATAATCCAATGTCCAGCGTGGTATTAGTCGACGAAGTAGTTGTTTTCCGGCAGGGATTTACCAGAACCTACTGTGTAGGTACGTTGGTAGACATGAATGTTCCCAGATTAAACATTTAACGATTATAATTTGGAATAACAAGCATACTTCCGTTTAATAATTCAATTATATCAAGAACTGAATTTTCAGTTGTGAATATGAATTGATTTTTCAAATTATGATATTCATACTATTTTTTGAGGTACAAAATAATGAGACACTGTTGGCAAATAGACCCGGAGAAGAGACCTACATTCCAAGAGTTGAGCAAATATTGGGAGAGACTTCTAGAAGACAAAATTGAATACATAAATCTGTCCAGTGATGCAATACATAACAGAGGATACTTTCTCTCTCCATTCGAAGAAGGTAACTATTATTATAGTATTATATTTTCATGACATAAAGCAGTTTAAAATGGATAGAAATTTAAATTCGCTGCCTTTGATATGGCATGATGAGTTGGTAAAATATATGTTTCAGTCTTTTGGTTTATTCTTATATGATTTTCTGAATAACAAAAACTTATTTTTGCGAGATTACTTCTTTTAATGTATCGCCAACAACTTTGTGTACAGTATATCTGAAGACAAACGAAGAATTATGTTTTATGATAACAGTGAAGCATGTCCTGGGTTTGGTAACGGAATTGTGAATGGGGACAGCGCCTAATTGGCTACACCCGTCCAGCAACTTTCACATTCTTCAGCCCCTGTCACCCAGCCACCCGGATCTGAGGCCCAGTTTTAAACACAGTTTTCGTTCAAGACTCGTAGTGGGTTTGTGACGGCTAGCTTGCTAAACGTGTGTTCGTATGACTGTGTTATCTGAGGAACAGGACCAATCCCGAACCGGAGGTATTCCCAGACATCTATCCTATTGAAGCTTTCTCGTTAATCATCAATCACTCCCATACTCTACCTTGTTCATGTCGACGCGAGCCGGCTTCACCCTCAGAGTCGCTTTATACGCTTTATTCAATCGACTCACTCCTCCTCATATTCATAGGAGTTTTAGAAGGCTCAACGAATGCCTTCTTTCGGAAGAACCTGACTTCAGTTGCAATATCTCCGTAAGGGTCACGCATGTCCATATTGGGTATTTGCCTTCAATCTCGTATTCGGTGTCAGACTTCATAAAAAACTTCTGAGTTTCTCGTCGCTGATTTTCCGCACCTCTGATTTCTTCCTCAAACTGAGTTAACACAACAATCTATAATGCCATGCCAGGTATTCGTTCATCGAGGTTTGGACAATAAGGATTCCCGTTTCGCGTTTTCTCTCACTAAATGATTGTCAAGAAAGTGCTATCGACTCCCGCGAAACGTCTCTTTGAGACCACGGGAGAAGTACTTCGAATGACAGATTTGGAAGTTGATTTGAAGCCCGTCTCAAACTCATGAGAACCATTGAGTTTTTGGTATGGTTTTTCTTTGAAATACCGGTTCGTTCTGGGGAACGCTATTTTCCGACTTCTGCCGGAAACGCCGAATAAAGTTGGACTTTTTTCCGAACATAAGGTCCGAAGTTGAAGAACCGCAATCGCGATTATGCTAGCGTTTGTCTCCTTGTCTGCATTCTCATAAGAAAGTACTTTTGTGGGGTATCTAGAACATCCAAGAATGGCAAATCTTCCTCATTTTCAATTTTATACGTAAACCTAATGTTTGAGGACATTACCATAGCCGTTGGAATTTATCGGAGTCTAACTAAGTCATAACTGAGTGAAGTTGTGTACGAATGAAATATAGGGTGAGGAGGATTTGTTTCTGCTGAAGTACCAGCCGTGAAGTCGAAAAGTGAGTATAGTTATGGTTTTCTGGACCAGGTAACTCAAAATATGTCTGGTTCAGTGAAAATTACAAGGGATCGCCGTTAAAGAGCTCCACAACTTCAATGCTGACTTTCCCTTCATTCGAGAAAGTTATATCCTCTGGCGAAGGTTGCGAAATATAAATTCGATAAGTTGAAACTCAAACCTGATTATGACAAATGAGAATTGAAACTTTCTATGTTTTTATAAGACTTTCATTTGTAACTAATGTTACTGCAGTTTCGTCCTAAAGGAATATTTTCAAACGAATATTGTTTTCAGTTGTAACGTTAATTAGAAATAAAAGTGGTATAAAAATACAGGAAGTTTCAATTCTCATTTTTTTGGGTCATTCGAAATTAGGATGTCATCCCATTTCTCTTTTTCAAGAAATTTTTCCATTTTATTTTGATTTATAAAAGTAGTAGATGCTTTGACAGTGTCATTTGTGTTTGAACTGCTTGTTGCTGACATAATTTTTATGGAAAGCATAATTGTGTAATGATCAATCACATTGGTTGTGTATATATAGGTTTTCAGTAAAAGTTTTTCAAGTATATGTTTACCAGTTAGTTTTATGTAGATATTGTCGATCAAGGTAGAGCTGTCTTCTGTTACTCGGGTTGGCTTATTAATATAAGAAAAATATCCCTGTTGGGCCATTAAACATACGTAGTTGTTGGTACTACTATCTGAACAATATGTTTATATTGATGTCTCCCATGGAAATGTTCACATCCACTCTTTTCTGAGCAGACAAAAAATGTTCCATATCTTCTAAGTACTGAATGAGGTTACTAGAAGGAGGGCGATAGCAAGCTGTAATAATAAAAGAGATATTGTTCCACGTTTATTCTATTTCCAATAGCTTAATTTCGGTGAAATGTTTTATTGTGGTGATATAGTCGATAGCGCTTTCAACATATACGACAACCCCGTCATTTTGGTTGAATTTAGAATCATTGTATAGAAAATCAAATTCTGGAATCTTGAAATCATCTACATTCCAAAGTGACCATGTTTCAGAAAGAATAATGACCGATAAATTGTTGATGTTGGATGTCTCAATATACAACAACAACTCATCAAAATTTTTTCCTAAACTTCTTACATCAAAGTGAACTATATTGAGATAGTTATTACCAGAGAATTTCTGTGAGTTATCTTCAATATTTCCGAATACCAAAGTCTCTCTCTCTCTCTTCATAATTATTGAGCTCGTTCATTGTATTCCAAAAATAAAAAGCAACCTTCAAAGCTATCAGAATCATTTATAGATTTTCTCATTTTATTCAATTGCAAATGCTTTGAATATTGACTGGTTGAAATATGTGAAATTTATCGTACAGGGGACTTGAACTCAGAACCACTGGCACTCAAGTCCAACTTTCTAGCAACCATTCAATGACTCTTATTCGGTTTCCAAATGATCAACTTATCGAAACTAAAAATTGTTCAGTTCAATTCCAAATATCTGATTGTATACAATAGTTTTCACTTTCTGAGTTCATGTTTTCATCTTTTCTTTTTTACACTAAAAATTATTCAAAACTACAGTTTGTTGGTTCAGTTTGACGTTTGAAAATATATTTCAGAATGGAAAAAAATATTATCTCACGATTATGAAGAAAAGTGTCAACTATACGACCTTTTTCCATAACTCACACTTTGGAACCAATGATAATGAACCAGATCCATAGCTCACTTTTGAAGCCAATCACAGATGAGTAAATTTATAACGTTTCAATTGTGTTTAGATTGAAAACAGTTTTTCCTATCTTTTTTGAACCACTAGTTTCTGTCATCTCCTGATGATGCCGACTTTGTTAACAAACCGCGCATCGGGAGACAGCATTTTTGTTCACGTGGGGAAAAAGTATTTTCGATAGATTCATTTCATGCCAGAGGTTCCAAAGTCTGCTTATCGAGTAGTGTTTCAATTATTTCCAATCGCAAGTGAGATTCAAAAACTTTTTACTTCAAAATATGTTCTCAAATATCAAACTGATATTTCGTTTGGAAATATATAATATCTACCGAATAACAGGAATAAAAACTTAGACTGGGGAAGTGAAAACAAATTCTCACTACCAAATAATACGAATGTGGAAAAAAGTTCTATAACAAAATTGAAAAAGTTCCAAGCTCAAATAGTTTTATGTTACACACTTATTTGCAATAACGTTTGTGGAGTAGTTGATAAAACACAGGACTTGCAAGTTCCTGGATTCAAATCTTACCGACGTCACCAGTGTATTTTATTGATGAAAATGGATTATTGAAAGTAGATAAAATAAAAGAATCATTCACACTTTCCAAAGGAAACCTGACTATTCACATGCATGTATGCATGTACAATGAATTCGAAATTGAATATGTATTATTTGTTTGAATTGAAACGGTTATATTTTTAGAAGTGATTGATTTTTGGGGAAGAAAGTTTTTGGCTTTCTACTACTCCATATTGATACAAAAAATGTGGGCATCTTCTAAAGGAAGGAAGGAAGCAATCAGTTTTGAAAGAAGTAATTCTGAACATAAATGTGTAGATCATGCAAAGAAGTAACTTTCAGACATAAAATTGAAGAAAATGCCCTCCTGAAACAGCTACTTTCATATAAACATTGAATTACACGAAAGAAAAAAATCTTTCGGAACAAATAATTTTATATAAACACTGAATTATACAAAAACACTTTCTTCTACTCAGTTTGTATTCCAAACATTCATTATAGAATTAATTCAGATATCATTCACAGTATTTCTACACAATATACTAAATGAAGGGTAAAAATTTCACTTACATGGAACTCAGCCATCCTCACTGGTAGACACCAATGTTTCGCCGTAAGATACTTGCTTTAGGGCTCTTCAGTACCAATTTGTATAATTTGTGTTTTTCAACACTGTAATCGATCATGCTCCGATGATGAACACATGATGAAAAAATATTCATCCTGATAATGAACCTTTTGTAGAGTTCTTTCATGAATTTTTGATTTTATTTTCAGAAAATTTCCCTAAAGAGTCTCCAACGTCAGAAATCAGTCCATTGAACTACTTGTCAAAAACCCAGTCTTACGAGAAATGTGGTTCAATAGAAAAAGCATTGGAGGCAGAACTACAAAAAATCACTAATACACAAAATATCACCCAGGGATATGAGACTCCTGTTAAAATTCCAAGAAAAGTGAAAACACCAAGCAATGAAAACCCAGAAGAATATACTGATATGTGCAGAAAATCATAAGTCGGCTACTAGATGTGAATATGATTGGCATCAGCTTCTGGATTTGGAGAAGTGAAACATAATTGTGGAAATCCTCAAGATCAACGGATAAAGAAGGATTCATATCTTTTCCTGACCAAGAGATGAGATATCATTTGAAAGTATATCATTCAGCTTTTTGCTATAACCAACTCCATGCATATGTTTTTTGAACTATATATTTGTTTAAAAGAGTCAAAAATCGATGATAGCTAAGAAGTCATCTTTCAGTAATATTTGTAATAAATAGTAAGAATGTGAAACTATATAAATAAATTCAATAAAATTGTTTCTTCGACTTGCTTCATTTGTTATAGGATTTCAGATGTTGAATTTAAAAAATAAGTGGAGGGTCATTTATTATATATGGAACCAGGTGAATTTATTTTTTCAAAATATTGGTAGGAATGATCGCTTGGTTAGTGAACTATTCGAGGAAAACTTTCACTGATTACCAAAACAAAACATAATAACTGATATGTCTGAGGCCATGATTCAGCATCTGTCATGATCTGATATTCAAAACAGTTTCCACATATGTAGACTGGGATTGATAGAAATTTGTAGATCTACAATGCAATATCGTAGCTCAGTTTGGTTCATAGAGATAATTATTCCTATGAACTTTTCCATGTACTTGTTGAACTCAAAAACAGATATTTTTGAGATCTAGAAAGTTCTATTCAGATCTACTCTCTCCAAAAAAAAAACCAGATACATGCAAATTTTTGTTTTCAAAATATATTCCCAGTTCAACTGAAAAGCTTACTTTGTCATCAAAAAATAGGAAACAGGACAAAATTTGTCCAATGTAAATTATCGATATAATCAATTATTCTGAATATGGTAATAATTATTATTATTTTGGGTCTTTATTACATTTTGATACAATTACATATACAGGCAAAAAGGAAGCGATATTCAACGTAGTTATTCTTCCATACCTATGATAACTATTGCGGTTGCAAATATTTTCATGATTTCTATTAATGTTTCAGCTTTCTTTGTGTCAGAACAAAAATGAAGATATAATGAAAATTCCAAAAAAATCAGGATCAGGAAAATATTTTCTTGTTACGAATATGATGATTTCGTAGACCAGACCAAAACAGATTCAATTCAAATTCGAATAATTTTGTATGTCACCTATAATAAGACTAGGTAACGAAAGACTCAGGCCAGTCTTTCGTTACCTACACAGTAGCTTGATTGAACTGACACCTATCAGAAAACAACTACTTCCTTGGCTAATACCACGTAGGGCATTGGAGTATATCCGACAGGTGTCAGTGCAGGTTCCTTCACAGAAGTTAGCAGTTGGCACAGAAATTGGCAGTTGTATCGGCAAGACCATATGCAGGAATTATTTGTTTAGTGAAAATCCACAATGAAGTGTTTCTTGAATAATTTAATTTGATTCATTTAAGTGGAAAATGAAATGAAATGAACGATAAGTGATAAACTATTTGAATCGGAATGAAGTTACGTACTATAGAAATCCGTAATATGAGATCAAAAAAATCATTTCATTCGTAGTTTTGAAAAAAGTGGAGGAATAAAATTACGTACTATTTTTTATATTTCGCATTTTAATGAATTTCCGAATAATATTACACATTTTTCTCTCAGGAATTTTGTACCAGCTTGAAATTATTGAAGAGAAATCTTTTTGTGAAATAAACTTAACACCAGCTCATTTTCATTAAAAATCGATTCATAATTTCTGAAATTATTTGAAGGACGGGTGAAATATTTTTTACTGTTTGACTCGAGCAATATCATGTACGTACCACCCAAAATGCGTGGAATGAGACAGAAAAATAAAAATTTTTGTTGAACGTTTGGAGATTGTACGTCGTTCACAAGAAATATTCAGGAGTTGTGATAACAGCACATATAACTAATTGATGCTTTATTCATTTGAGGATTTTAAAAGCAGCACAGAAAGACCTGATTATTGTTTTTATTCTAGAGATCAGAAATAGAATACCAGTAATTATTCTGTTAGTGAAAACATATTTTCGGATAAAAAAAAACATCAGCGATGATGGTAAGTATTTTAGTAAAATAGCCGCAACTTCTTGGGAGTGCACTCAAGTTTTTCATCCGAGAACATTTTGCAGCATCATTTCAGATATGTTGTTTACACTTGAACAATACGCGTACAACACTGTTACTTGAAATTATGAGATTGTGCCAAGGAACATAAACATTCCAAATCACCTAAAGGAATAATTTATTCAGGCCAGTCTCAAACTCCCTACACTGTAGGTTAATGGACCGACACCTATCAGAAAACAACTACTCCTCTGGCTAATACCACGAAGGGCGTTGGATTATATCCGACAGGTGTCAGTGCAGGAATCTTCACTGAAGTATTTCCTGCATATGCTGTTGGCGATACAA
>WOGR01006336.1:0-13145 GCA_015342045.1 Leptinotarsa lineolata | reverse complement strand
CGAACGATAGGCCAACAGGAACAGGTGGAGATACTGATCCCAGTCTCTTTGGTGGTCAGAGACTACCTTGGACAAGTGGCGGTTAATAGTGTTATTCATTCGTTCCACCATTCTATCGGACTGTGGATGTAAAGCCGTGGTTCTGATCTTTCAAATGTTCAACAGTTTACACACTTCTTGGAACAGGTTGGACTCGAAATTTCTGCCCTGGTCCGAATGCAGCTCCAATGGGACACCGAATCGACATATCCATTCCTTTGCCCTGGTAAAGGACGTCAGCAACGGTAAAAGCTTCCTGGTTGGGCAGGGCATAGGCTTTTGCCCACTTACTGAAGTAGTTCATGGCTACCAGGATGTATTTGTTCCCATGGTTGGACTCTGGGAACGGGCCGGCGATGTTGATGATGATTCTCTCAAAGGGACTACCCACGTTATACTGGCGCATTGGAGCTTTTGGTCGTATCCGAGGTACGTTACTGGCAGCACATACAGCACACTTTCTGCATCAGTCCTTGACGTCGGCTTGACAATTAGTCCAGTAAAACCGTTGTCTCACTTTATGGAGGGTCTTTGTTACTCCCAGATGTCCTGCAGTGACTCCCTCATGGATTTCTTTGAGCACCTCCCGTCGTCTGTTCCTGGGTACCACTGTCTGGCGCCTTTCTCCTTCACCGTCTTTGGACTCCAACACCCGCTTCAGAACCCCGTTTTCCAAGGTAAGGGGGTTCTATTGAGCCCAGTAGGACTAAACCGTTGGCGAATAGCCTGATACCTCCCGCCACGATGGTCTTTCATTAATTTTCTTCCATCCGATGACTAAACCAAGATCTAGGTCTTCCTCTTGGTCTTTCTTGATCTTATTGTCCTCCCAGTTGTCGTCTACAGCTGTAGTTCTACAAATAGCTGCTTCCTTTTCTTCTGCTCGTCGGCAATGTGAGCAGTCATCGGGAGATGGTCTCCGAGACAGGGCATCTGCGTTATTATGGCTAGTCCCAGCTCGATGTTCTATTTCTAATTCGAATTCCTGAAGTCTCTCAATCCAGCGCGCTACTTGGCCCTTTGGATTTTTAAACTGCAGAAGCCATTTGAGAGCTGCATGGTCCGTTCTCAACAGGAATCTTTTTCCATACACGTATTTGTAAAAGTGTTCTACACCTTTCACAACGGCCAACAGCTCTCGCCTTGTGACACAATAATTGCGCTCTGATTTACTGAGCGTTTTGCTGAAGTAGCCAATAACTTTCTCCTGCCCCTCCTGGATCTGAGAAAGGACTGCTCCAAGTCCCATGTTGCTGGCGTCCGTATATAAAATGAATTTTCCGTACGGTAGGGGATAGCTCCCCAGCACATATCTACGATAGTAGGTGCATAAACCAAGGAAGCTCCGAAGCTGATGTATGTCTTTTGGAATGGGCCAGTCCTTAACTGCTTTGATCTTTCGTTCATCTACAGCCACTCCTCCCCCAGAGACAACGTGACCAAGGTAACGGACTTTTTTTTGGAACAGGTGGCATTTCTTGGGACTAAGTTTTAATCCAGAACTTCTCAGACGCATGAATACCTCCTCCAGATTTTTCAAGTGATCGTCGAACGATTTTCCGACCACGATTATATCGTTGACATACACTAGACACGTCTTCCATGAGAGCCCCTTGAGAACCATCTCCATCAATCTCTCGAAGATCTCTGGAGCATTACAGAGCCCGAATGGCATAACTGTGAACTGCCACAATCCAGAGCCGATGGTGAAAGCTGTTTTTTCTCGATCTTCTGGGACCAATTCAACCTGCAAATATCCACTCCAGAAAATTGTGGAGCCGGCTAGCGTGTTTAGAGTGTCGTTAATTATTGGAAGAGGGTAGCTGTCTTTCTTCGTCACGTTATTTCGTTGGAGATAATCTACGCAGAATCTTGTCGAGCCATCCTTTTTCTTCAATAATACGACTGGAGAAGACCAGGAGCTGTCAGAAGGTTCGATGACTCCTTCTTTTCCCATATCGCTGACTATCCTGTCTGCCTCTTCTTTCTTGGCAAGAGGGAGTCTTCTAGCTGATTGCCGGATTGGTCGGGCATTCCCAGTGTCGATTCTGTGCTGAACCATATTCGTTCTACCATCTTTTCCTTCTCCAATATCGAAGATCTCCTGGTACTTCTTAACTAACTTCCTCAATTTGGATCGGTGGGTTGGTGGTATGTCCTTGGAGGTAATATCAATCAACTTCTCCAACTCTTTAGGCAAGTTGTTGGCTTGGCTAACCGAACTGCGTACACTCCATATCACAGAGGAAATAGACGAACAGTGCCCCAGCATTGTTCCTTTCTTCAAGGTCACGGAAAAGTGGTTGACATTCATGACCCTGACCGGCACAACTTCATCAACCCCTAACAGGGTCTTTCCCAGTGCGATTCCTCGTTCAATTTTCTCATCGTGTATCTTAGGCTCGAACATTACCTCCTTTCCGCTGCTCGCACTTCCGTCCAGGCGAGGCTTCAGGATGGTTTCAGCCCTTTCAGATACGCACACGTCTTCAGCCAACAGGACCCTGATCAACTCTTCGCTTCTTCCCTGAAGCACCAGCTCTTCTCCGACGACACGTAGGACGCCGTCTTTAAAATTCAGCTCGAACCCCCTGGAATTCATTATGTCCATTTCAATTATCGCATCGTCATCGATGTCCGCCACCAATGCCCGATGGTTCAAATTAGTGCTGCCCAACATCAATTCAATTGAAAGTTCTCCAAATACAGTAGCTGGCTCTCCAGTTTGAATAACACGATCGTATGGAAGAGTTGATACTATCCTCTTCTGGATCGAATAGTGATGTGTTAGAAGAACGCGAACTAATCATGTTTTCTCAAATTAACGAGCCAAGGAATCGAAGACTTTGTTCGTTTATATACGTAAGTAATAAGAAGGAAAAGGCCCAGTAAACATGTTAAGAACCTCAGACTACGATTTTATGTGACTATTTGTTTTTCCAAATGACTTTCTGTTAATTATTATGAGTGCTATGAATATTATAAACCTAGCCCCTTAGGTTCTGGAAAGTTTTATGAATATAACCTTTGTATAGTCTATATACAAAGATATAACGTTCAATTATATATAACAGCTATTTATTGTGAATGTTAATTAAGTTGGAGTGCCATTTTGAGCCTGATATTAATCGGAAATAGTAGCACATTTGGTGACAATTCTTATCTCTCGAGTGATTATGCATGAGTTAATTAGTTATTATGTATGTGTTTCTGTATTGAGTTATTGTTATACTTTTTCTCATGCCATGTTTTGCAACTTGATATGCGGTACATTGATATTGTATTATGAACATGCCTTATTTTCAGATTTTTAAATGTATTTTTGATTGGATATACTTTTGACAATGAATGATCCTAAACGATCTCTAATAAGTTTGAACGGTTTTGATATTATAATCTCTGGTTGATTGGTTTTTCTAGATTAAAGTTTACATGTTGGCAAAGATTATATTATCAATATTTCACTCGTATTACCTTTGACAGGTGTTTTTAGGAATAAATTTGAGAATTTCAAGTGGTTCTTTTGCAGAAGTAAAAGCAGTATGTACCTATTTGTTTTTAATGCCTTAGAAAGAGATGTAACGAGCATTTATACGATTTGCCATAAGTACGAGTAATTTAGTATGTGTTTAAATACCTCAATTCAGTATAAAGTGTTTTATTACGAATATCTGTCCCCGTATAGCCGAAGAGGTTATACGTTTTATGTGTGTTTTTTTAAATATATTTTCGAAATCTACGTTTGTTTGCAATCAGTAGTTGACGAATAACACCTTGCTACCAAAGAAAAGTCTGCTTATTTGGAAATAGCTGCTCGTTTCCAAATGAATGTTGTCATGTGATACCTTCGATATTTTAAGTATCTTAATACATCTTCACTCTAGTAATCGCTTCCGGACTGTAGAGATTAAGTACGAAAAACATCAATAACGTGTACCTCAGGTGCGTCAGGTAATTTGAATAGTTTCGACTTTTTCATCATATGTGTAGACAATCCCAAAGTACAAGACGAAGAGTAGGTGACAATTTATAGTGAAATAAGGTTGCAAGCTATTGGAATTCGTTTTACAACCTAGCATGTGAGTCAATGTCACATTTGATGGAGCACCATCAAACGTTAATGAAATCAATTGTGCACCTGTTTCAATTGATTAAATACACTGCGAAACAATTGAACATTTTTGACTTCCATTCAAACTATTTGAAAAGAAATAGCTTACAGGTAACTTCCAGGATGTGTTAACACTAACAACCATTAAAACAAATGATTCTTTTGCAACTTATGTTAAATCATTATCTAAATCAACACCAAAATTTACATACCCATGATACTTCCTTCCATCCCATTCGAATTGTCGTCTAAGTGAAATTTCATCAACAATAAGCGCTAAAATTAAGGGTTTGCCAGAAGAATTGACATATTTTTTATAGCATCAAACGCTTCTTTACTGAACCCTGGCTCAGCGTCAACATTTTTGAACCACTTACTTAAGGTAAACAAGTATCAAACACCTGCTTTACATAGTTATACTTTTTGGGTGAAAAAAAAAACACAAAGTGAAAGCGAACTCACGCAGTTCCTTAGTAATACAAGGCATACTATCAAATATTTACATGTTCTCAGAGGATACCAAATTTTTCTTGTTCAACTCTTTAACAAGTGATTTTAACAAATTAATTTTTTTTTGTATTTTTCAAGCTTCTGCTTTAGAATTTCCATTGTTCTTGTTTTTTCTTTGTTCTTTTTCACCTCATTAAATAGTTTTCTTCTTAGCCGTTTTTTCTAGGAGTTTCTTTTTGTGTTTGGCTACTATGCGCAACTGAAGTACCTGGCACAGCCTCTAGGTGCAATGCTTTTCTTTTCACTGTCTGCAAAAATATATTTTTTAAGAAGAATATTATGTACATATTATTTCAAAGTGGTTTAAGTTTTAAATGCGTGTATTTCAAAAATATTTTCATTTATACAAAGACAATAGGTAAATTTTCGAATAAAACAATTATTATTATATTATACCTATGATGATGCCCCACTTTGTATATTTTCGTAATTCTATGAAATAACAATAATTAGGAATATGTAGGAATGTACTTACCTTCTTTGGCTGCATGTGATTTGGCAATTCTGGGAATATAGTAGGGACTGCCGAATTTGGTAGACGTCTTTTAAAATCAGTTTAATAGAAAAACCGCTTTTCAAGATGCTTTGAACGTAATCTATCATTTGGCGACGGCCAAGTTTTACTGCCTGAACCCAAAGATTTTTTGTTTCAGGATCCGCAGGAAATCTAAAAAACAACCAAAATTAAGTTGATTAATTGAAAATGAAAACGTAATACAAACATTTCAATAATAAAAAATCCAAAGCATAATATATTATAGATATATATTAACGTCCATAAAAATTCTCGTACCGCACGCCTCTGGGAATTATTGTGCAACAGTCTGTCACGATAGTTGAAAGTCTGGACAATAATCTCGATGGATCAACGCAAATTAAAAATTGAAAAAAAGAAATTAGCTAATTTTTCCAAATCATTGTTCATTCAGAAAATTTGAACATTTTAGACTAGGATTCATTTGACTTCAAGGAGCTTGGATTTCATTAGAGATGACAAATATTGTATTTTTATAACTACGTAAATTACTGCAAAAACAAATAAAACTGAAGGTCAGAATGGAGATTGGAATTATCTGCGACATATATTATTACTCTACTTTAATCTGCGGCTTAGGATTATGTAAAGAAAAACCTCTTTTGAGGTTATCTCATTCAAAGTGCAAGGTCTGGAAAAAGGTAAAATGGGTTTTCTGGTAGGTGCAATAGATGAAGGCACATCTAGTGCCAGATTTATATTATTCAAAGCAGGAACTACTGAAGTTGTAGCTTCTCATCAACAAGAACTGTCTCAAATTCATCTCCAGGAAGGATGGGTTGAACAAGATCCAATGGAAATTTTGAAATGTGTGCAAACCTGCATCGAAACAACAATCGACAAGTTGATTGCACTAGGAAGAAGTGTAAACGATATAGTTTCCATAGGAATCACTAATCAGAGAGAATCCACTGTATTGTGGGATAAAACTACAGGGGAACCGTTATATAATTCTATAGTGTGGTTGGACGTGCGAACGTCCTCAACCGTTGACTGCTTATTGGACAAAGTTCCAAACAAAAGCAGGAATAAAAACTACTTGAAACCTCTTTGCGGACTACCATTATCGCCATACTTCAGCGCTGTTAAAATCAAATGGCTTCAAGAAAACATACCTCGAGTGAAGAAGTCTATGGCTGCAGGAACTTGTTTGTTTGGAACAATTGATACATGGTTGATGTGGAACTTAACAGGTGGAAAAAATGGAGGAATTCACATAACGGATGTAACAAATGCTTCAAGAACCATGTTGATGAATATTGACACACTGAAATGGGACCCTGTCCTTATCAATTTCTTTGAGATCCCTAGCAATATCTTACCTGCAATCAAGTCTAGTTCTGAAGTTTATGGAGAAATAGTAGACGGTTCACTTAGAGGTGTGAAGTTGGCTGGATGTCTCGGTGATCAACAGTCTGCCCTGGTTGGTCAACAGTGTCTTAACAGAGGACAGGTGAGTAGTGGGTAATATTTCTGATTCCCTTAACGGCTTTCTACTTCTCTATAAAGAATAGGAAATGATAAATAAACATATTTCAAAAGGATCATGGGAACCCAGTTTATTTTAAGGTTGCTAAGATGACTTTTGCTTTTTGATAAACAAATGTCAAATATTTCCATTTATCCATATTTACAAACAATTTGATTCACAAAAGATTAGCTCATTACACAGCTTCAAGAACATTTACACTAATAATTTCAAATAAATACAAATTTGTGTGATCAGAAACTAAGCATCTGTTAGTGCTGCAACTCTTGGATTAACTTTTTCTTCTAGAAGTTCAAAACTCGCTCCACCTCCTGTATAAAAAGGAGAAACTTTGTCTTTAGTGTACCACTTGGAAGCACAGATGGCTGTGTAGCCACCACCAATTATGGTTACTGTTCCCTTCTTTGTTACCTCAACAATCCCATTCATTATGGTCTTGGTTCCTTTGGACACATTTTCAAACTTGAATACACCATCTGGACAACTCCATACAATAACTTTTCCTCTTATGCGTTCTCTAAAATTATCAATTGTCTGTTGACCAATATCAAGTCCCATCCATCGGGAATATCTTTGTCTACGGCAGCACAACTGGAATAGGCATTTTCATCAAACTTATCGGCGGTGACAAAATCAGCAGACAAATGAATTGAAACATTTGTTTTTCTTGGCCTTTTCTCGTAAATTATCAACCATTTTTGCGCTTTCGGTATCGTATAGGAAAGTCCCAATCTTGATAAATAATTCTAAAATATCATGTGGTAAATGTCTCTGTATAATGAAACAGTCGTTTGATGATCAGCCCACCTTAGATTGAGTGACAGGTTGTGACACTGACACTTCTGTCATTGTGAAATATTAAAAACTTACATTTTACATACAGTGATTTGAGAGAAATTCTCATTCATATTATTTGAATATCAGCTATGTATCTGTAATCTACACACCAATAAAAGGACTTGAATAGTAGACACTAAGTAGATTATATTTACAGAAACTTCACCAAGGCCTTTGATAGAGTTGATGTTGAACTCCTTCCTGAACTTTAGGTCACTGAGTTTACAGAACGACCATATGATTCTGTGCTTTATGTTCATAGGAGTAGGTACTGGCAAAGTATTCAAGCTTTAAGGAAAACTATAAATTGAATACAAGTACAATATTCAGTCATAATCAGTGAAAGCGATATTCTGCAAGTAGCTGTTTTAAACTTTTTAGCTATTTCAGACTTTAGAGTTGAAATCCAGATCAGGGCCAATCAAAACAGTGTAACTTTTCAAACGTACTGTTTTTATTACTTGAATTACAATCTTTCCAGTCTTACAAAATCTCTAACTTTTGTATATTCAATTCAGTCTTTTTTTCCCTATTATAACAATCTACACTCAACTGTTTTTCATTTTCATAGCTAACAAGAACAATAACAATTAAAAAAAATATAAATAACTATACAGTGCATGAAAATATCTTAACATTTTCTCCCTTAGTAATGGGAAAGCCGTTACTCATTTTTGGTTACATCTAATCTGCAAATCTTTATTGCTGGTCGGCGATAGGTTCCCAACTTTTTCTTGACATCTACTGTTCTTACTTGGCGCCGTTGCTGGAAGTCCGTTCCTGGAAGGCCTGACAAAACTACTTACCCTGCATTCAGGTAGTGGTGACATTTCTGGGACTGCTGGTCTTACCCTCAAATTTTTACACATTCGCAAGTGTTCCAAGTGCTTCCAACTGCTGCTAGAGCCTTCAAAGTTCAAAATTTCTGCCTCACCTCGTTTAGAACCAATTCTTGTCCATAATGATAAAACATTTATGATAGTCGAAAATGATAGGATATTTAACACAATCGTAAATGTCATTGAAGTCTTCAGTCTTACGTCTACTCTACTAATTCCTGATATTTAACACAATCGTAAATGTCATTGAAGTCTTCAGTCTTACGTCTACTCTACTAATTCCTTCCGAATCTAAAAAAGGAGATAACTTATAAACTCTGCTATTTTTAGGAAGATTAGACTTTTTATTTAAACAAGTGATGTCTTCCTGAAGGTGGTTGGAAGCCAATTCCATCGAGAAGCTTGAGACGTTTCCAAGATTTCATTTACTCTATGACGAACAAAAGGTTTAAATTTTCTTGAATCTGATTTCAGCCAACTTATAACACTGTCAAAATCCAATAAAAAGTTTCAACAATTTTGATTTTATGATTTTCTCTAATAGTTTTTGCTAATCGGCTGCCTAAGACTGCTGCTTGTAGCTCCATCTTTAGTATAGATAATACTTTCAATGGACTTACTGTGGACTTTGCCATCCCAAAACTAACATCTATCAACTGTTTATTACTCATTCTCAAATAAGCAACTGATGCGAAAGCTTTCGAGCTGGCATCATAGAATATGTGTAACTGAATATTTTTGGATGAGATACTCCATAACATATAGGTATTTAAAAAAATTCAATTTTTTTCATTTCTTTCAACCATCTAGTCAACTTTTCATTCGTTATATCATGCAATTCATCATCCCATTCTAGACCCATTCTCCATATATCTTGTATTAAAATTTTGTCTTTGATCGTAAAATGAGTTGAGAACCCAAAAGAATCAAATAAAGACATGATAATTTTGTGTACACCCCTCATAGTGACCTTCAATTTATTCAAAAATCAATTCGAAATTTTTGTTACCTCCAAGTTAAAAAGAAAATTGTCGTCATTTGGATTCTGAAAGAGCCCTAGGGCTCGTCCAATGGGCAAGTCTTTCTCTAGATCCAAATTCTTCAATTTCCTGGCTCTCAAATCGACTGGAATCTTTTTCAAAACTTGCTGTTACTAGACCATTTTCTTGTCTGAGATCCACCTCTTTTGTGTACCTCTGTAACATCGAAAATTATCCTCACGGCTTCATTAATGGAGGCAACGCTGTCTAGGTAGTCATCAACATAATGCTGCATCAGGAAATTCTTCTTCAAATTCTTCAACATTTTTCTCGTAACATGTGGCGAATGTTGGGGGGGGATGAAACTGCTCCAAATATCAAAACTCTTGAGTAGTACCATCTTCACCTCACCAAATGAATCTTTGTGCATCTCGGTGAAAGCTATTCTCTTTTCTCTGAATCTCAACATTATCCCTAATGAAGAATTCAACAAATCAGGCTCTTTCAGTAGGTTATCATTAAGACACACTCCATTTACTCTTGCAGCAGCATGAAACACAAATCTGATTTTCTCTGTATTTTTTTTAATTGATGACTCCAAAGTGAGGTAAATACCATGTTTTCTGATTATATGTGGCGTAATTGCAATTTTTTGTGCATACCTAGCCTTTTTCTAAGTTTTCATCAATATATTTCAAGTAATTTTTAAAAATTTCATGATCTTTGAATAAATTTCATGTAACAGAATTCAAACGACTCACCGCAAATGCTCTCGACTGCTCCAATTTTACCTCCTCTCTTCACAGAAGACCCGTTTTCCATTCTTTTCGATTTTCGAATTTTTTTCAATGATCTGCATGCCTCGTCCTTAGAAAGCTTCTCTTCATAGATCTTCACTCCTATTTGAATGTCTGTTTCACCAGCTCGCGCAGCTAGTCCACTTCCCGGTTTGTATGAAGAAAGAAGGCCTCTTCATATCGTCCATGGAACAGGAAGTGCTTCACCAATTATAGTGGATGCTTCATCAAACAGTGCAAAGGTCTGGATGTCACTACTGGGTCCATTAATCAGCTCTAGGTCCATTAATCACTACAGGAGCTCTCAGGAGAATTTTTTTTCATTCATCCTTTGTATGATGGTGCACCTCCTCAGCATCAGCAACGGAAACTTGCCCAGTCCTCGGATTTTTTTAATATATGTGTAGAGTAATCTGTTATGAAATTTTTTGCATTTATTTTCATTACATACTTTTTTCTTACAAAATTATTTAGCTTGATGACGTGAACCCAAACAGATAAAACACATTTTATTTTGTTTGAACGTGATTGACAACGTTTCGTGGTGAATTTCATCAGTTCGGATTTCCATTGTCTAATATTATATAAAATGATTTTGAAATCCCTGAAATAACCAATACAATTGAAAATTAAAAGGAATAGCTGAAAATAACGAATATATTGAGCAAAACAAAAACCCTGAAATTAATTTACATTGAAATAAGATACAAGTAAAAAATTGAACAATTAAACAAATAAGAAATAAAATAAAAAAATTCGACAATTAAGAGATTCAAGAAAAGTTATTTTACGACGTTTCGATTGTTAGTATCCACAATCGTCTTCGGGTGACGACTGGTCTAATTCCTCCGAGCGTCATTCGATTACTTTCACTTATCCCCTCTTTCCTTGTTCCGCTTCACCGGTTTAGCGGGAGATGACCGTTTGGCGGGAGTTTGCTATTTTTACCTTGATTATAGGTTTCCATATGTTGCGTATCTCTATGCTAGCTTGGCTGAATACTTTGTTGGACAACATATATGCAGCTTCTTTGAATTTCCTCCTAAACCAGTGTTCCTCCTTGTGTATGGTCTCAGCTTGTGACCACTCGATGTTATGTTGATGAGTCCAAACATGTTCTGCTATTCCTGATTTGGCTGGTTTCCCCTCGCTGTGTGTGTTTCTTGTGCTCGGTAGTGCGGACTTTCAACCAGTGCTTGCACTTCCCTACATCAGAGGATTGTCGGAAAGGATAAGAAGAATTGGATCAAAGTATATCAGAACCTGCTTCAGATCCGGAACTTAAAACAAAAATGTCATTAGCAGGAGGTTCAATGTCATTAATCCATTTCTGTATATCGTCCCTTTTCAAGCTGATGTCCATGTTCTGGATCTCATTACAATTTTCAGAAAATTCTTCAGTTTGAATCCCAAATTCTTCTATTGTTGCTTCCTTTAACTCCGCTTCCTTTGATAACAACTTTTTCGTCGACAATCGATGATAAAGACATTTTCATTCATTATTGGGTGCCTATTTCACTTATAGCTCGAAGGACCATATGTTGTTACTTTTAGCTATTTCAGACTGTGTAGTTGTAATTCAGATCAGGGCCAATAAAAACAGTGTAACTTTTTCAAATGCATAATGTTGTAACTGACATTCTTATACTGAAATTGCATTTCTCTTTGGGAAGTTCCTTTCAATTTATACGTTGAAATAGAAGTAAAAAGCCTAAATAAGATTAGTGTATATTCTGTACTTCATTGAGTGTTTCATTTTAGGCTAAAGCAACTTATGGTACTGGATGCTTCCTTCTATATAATACCGGTAATTTGAAAGTACACAGCGCTCATGGTCTACTTACAACTGTAGCATATCAGTTTGGTCCAGATAAACCTCCTGTTTATGCGCTAGAAGGATCTGTTGCTATTGCTGGAGCTGCATTGAACTGGCTCCGGGATAATTTAGCTATTTTGCCAAGTTTTGAGCAAGCCCAAGATATAGCTGAAAAAGCTGAACAAATTGAGTCGGGGGAAGTATATTTTGTCCCAGCGTTCAGTGGTCTCTATGCTCCTTATTGGCAGCAGGAAGCTAGAGGGTAAATATGTTATCTTTAGTTTTATACTGATTTCATTTTTTGACATGTAATTGACATGATCTAGAGGAGCCTGATTATTTTTATTTGAAAGTAATGAAAAACATACCTAAATTCTGCTAAAGAATGGGTACTCAGAAGTTATTGTTAGGTATATATCATATTACATTTATAAAAGTTTGAATAAAATAGTATCCAAATAATTGTGTGAAAATTCAAGAGAATTATAATTATTATAAATTGTTATATATTTTAACTTACTTATTATAGTCAGAAAAATGTCACAACCAATATGCTTGGTATGATGAATATTTTTTGAAGAGTCGTATACTATAATATATCCCTCCTTTTAAGAATAATGAGATCGTAGATGAATTTTTGGAGGTTTGGTCTGCATTTGTTTTTGGGTGAAACATCATCTTTTCTTTAATCTTCTGATAAAATATTCACATTTTGTTTGAAATAAGAAGCTATGCTGTACAAGTGATTATCCCAAAATAGTTAAAATGCATGCTTCAGGAATATTGCCCCTTTTGTGATTGAACTGGATTTTACTACCTCCAATTCTTTATACATCCGATATTTCTTTGATCTTATCAATAGATCATCGAGCAGGGATATTCAAAAGACATTTTTTTTAACCAAAAATGTAAAAGGCAAAATATTTTATTCGCCCTTAACAATATTAATATTTAAAGAACTAGTTTGAATATTGAACGAAACTCATTTTTTGTGGAGGAAAATCAGTTTTTAATCGATCTTCTTCTGGGTATTTTCACCTTCCACAGTCTGAAAAGATATGAAAATTATAATGGAGAACTTCATACAGGTGTAGAAAGGGCAAACTTTATAGTTTACCCCAAGTTACTGCGTAGAATCAAATTATTTTTCACGAAGAAAAAAGTTCTATTTATCAGTAACTTTTCGTATTTT
>WOGR01006335.1:0-13146 GCA_015342045.1 Leptinotarsa lineolata | reverse complement strand
AATGTTTTATTATTAATAATTAAATATTAATACTTGTTTACAAAAAGTATTTAAAACTCTAATAAAATTTAATTACATGCTAGCGCTTTCGATAGCAGACTGTGCTATCATCATCGTGCCTATACTGAACATTTTCTCGTCTCATTTGCCCTTTTATGCGGTCAGATCGTCTTAGAATGAAACATTTGATATATTTAGGCTATTCATTGCACGGCATTATCAAGATGGTTGCCATCTTAAGCTGCTTTATTCGTCTGGGTATATACTACAGCATAAAAAATGCTTTTTGATTTTAGGAAAACGAAAAAGGCTGATAGTTTGTCACATTTGAAGTAATGACGGATTTATTCCATAGGTGCTGGGGACTTTTGAATCCAAAAAAAAACTGATATTACCACGAGGAATGGAAAAATAGTTTGCCGAAACTTGATAATAACTATTGTTTTATTAGTCAATGCCCCGTATCATTCTAGAAATCTGAAAAAAATCCAACAGCGTCAAGTAAATCTTATATTCAAGACTGGCGGCGTTCTAAAATTATCCAATTTGAAGAAACATTACCTAAAGTGGAACTTTCAGCTATAGTTAATGAACACAAAAAAATATACATATATTATTGATGAAATGCCCAAAGCTCTAAATAAAATTGTTTTAAGGCTACCACCATATCACTGCGAACTCAATCCCATTGAGTTGATTTGGGCTGCTATAAAAAAATTGTTGCGGAGCGTAATACTACATCTAAATTTGCAGACATGAAAAACATCTTCCATAATGCAATAGCTACATCACGTCAGAAAAATGAAAAAAATTCATCGATTATGTGCAGCAAAAAGTGGATAAAAAATATGGAAATTAGACAATATTATAGAGCAACAAATTGAACAATTCGTAATAAATGCAAATGATAGTAACACGTCTTCTGACGAACTAGAATGGATTTTCGGATTCATTTTCAAAGACTGGGTTATCACTTTTGAACCAAAGAATTAAATTGAACCATAACGACCAACAAACACATTCACATGTCATAGAAACTTCAAAACTGGTCAATGACAATGTACCGCACTTAGGTTAGGTCAGTAGTGAGTGGGTCTATTCGACCCTCCACCGCAACCCACAAGGGATGTACCGCACTTAGTCGTATTTGCAACTTTTACGAGCATACTAAAGAAAATGCTGACAAACATTATATTATACCATCGGAATAAATATATTGTACTTTTGGGCCACATTGTATAATATTTTCAATATATTTTTACCAATTTCCGTTAGTACTGAGGTATTGCAAATTTATGTTTCTAAAATTCTTAATTTAAATACATCTACATTGCAGTAATATTTTTATGTACATTTACTGAACCTCGGATTAGAATATAGTATAACCTCGGATTGGAATATAATTTAGATATATGGGACCAATAATATGATTTCCCAATATACCCACTCAAACATTTATTTTCTAGGAAGTTTGAGTGTGACGTTTTCTAAAAATATGTTGGTTTATATCTGACCATTATGGCACATTTTGGCAGTTGACATTTTTGCTCGAGAAAAAAATTGCATTCGTCACTAAAACAAATACTTTTAATGCAGTTTCGATTTGCAATCAAACGTTCGGACATTAACCTACAAAACTGCATTCTTCTGTCATAGTCATCTTCACTTAATTCATGTAATTCTTCAGTTTATAGTGAAGAAACATATGTCTTCGGAAGTATTTTTGGCGGTGGTTATTGAGACATCATTCTCACGAGCAACTGTTGTCATGGACTGTAGGAGGTTATTCACTACAGACATAACGATTTTTATCTGTTTCTCTTCCGAGATAGATTTTAGCTAGCTACGCTTCCAGTTTACAGCCGGCCTCGGCATAAATAATGAGTGCTTCTGTTTTTTCCCCTTAAGATCCGATGCGAACCATTTTTGAAAATTTAAATGAAGCAAATTCTCAGTATCAATAGTGGCAGCTGTAAAGCTAACACAATACTCTCTGTTACTAGGGTAATACAGTGTGGATTCCTAGTCTCCAGTTCATACACCAATAACTCCACAACCAGTTATCTAAATTAAAAACAGGAAAGGTCATTGTATAGAGATTTGAAGGGTCACAAGACCCCCATTTACATCTGAACTGTATCTTGAAATATAATTTCTTTTTTAAACAAATTATGAAACAACAAAAAATCAATTGGCGCTCCGGAGCGACTTAATTGATTTCAGTGACGCATTTGCTTTTTCAGCTGCAGGAAAACCCGGGAAAACCTGCAGCACCACATCATCTGAAGATCTTGATCTGCCAATGTCCCTTCTTTCATAAAACAAAATGTAGGGTGTCTCCAGAGGCTCCAATGAATTCAAGATATCACCAGAAAATTTTGTGACACGATTATCGTCAAACTTAAGCCGGTCCGTTTCACCCTTGACCAAAGCGTAATAATGACCAGACTCAACGCCAGACCCGCAGTGAACAATGACTGCATGAAGATTATAAAAGAGGTCTGCTAGATTGAATTGTGAATCTATGTCTAACCTTCGAAGATTTTTGTGCTTCTGTCTGAGGTTGAGTCATGTTGGAAGATTACCAGTGCTATCACTTCAACAAGAGAGGGGTGCTCTGCTTTGGTCTTTCCCAATATATAACGTCTTCCAACAGGAACTTGCAAACTTTGACAATGTTGAAGCTACATTTGTCAAATGCTTCATCCGTCCATGTCATCATGGACGAATGAAGCATTCAACAACACGTGCAAATAATAACATTGTTTTATCAAAATGGGTGTTTTGTTCGGGCAATGTACCGTGCGCTTCGTCCATTTTGCGGTCGCCATAATCGTCCTACCAAGAGGACTATTCGCAATGTGGTGGATAAGTTTGGGTGCACTGGTTTTTTAAACGATCGACCAACACACGCAAGAACTGCTGAAAAAATCGCCGCTGTCTGTGAGAGTGTGCAGGATAATCCACGTCGCTCACAAGAACTCGGCCTTTCGAAGACCATAACTTGGCGAGTTTTGTGATGTAACCTGGGCCTGCACCCGTACAAAATTCAACTGACCCAGAAACTGAAAGTAAACGACTATAAACAACGACGTGTGTACACTGAATGGGCTCTGGAGCAGTTGGCAACTGACTCTAATCACCTTCAACGATGAGGCTCATTTTTGGACGAATGGGTACGTGAACAAGCAAAATTGCCGAATTTAGGACAATATCAAACCACATGAGACCCAAGAGCGTCTAATGCATCCCGAAAAAGTCACTGTTCAGTGTGGATTTTGGGCTGGCGGCGTTATCGGTCCATTTTCTTTGAGAACAACGTTGTTGGCCAGGCCATCACTGTCAACAGCGAGCACTGTAGGTCGATGATTACCAAGTTCTTTGGCCTGAATTGGATAATCCGGACACCAAGGACATGGCGTTTCAACAGGACGGTGCTCGTGCCACACAGCTCATGCCACATTGGATATTACGCACGTGCGATTTAAGGGCATGGTTATCTCATGTGGAGGTTATGTGAACTCGCCACCGAGATCGTGCGATTTGACCCCGTTAGACTTTTTCTTGTGGGGTTTTCTTAAGTTGCAGGTGTATGCGAAAAATTCAACCACAGCCAACATGACCCATGCCATCGGCCAAATTCAGTTTGATTTATGCGCCAGAATCATGGAAAATTGGACGTTTAAGATGAGCTCCACTCAGAGAAGCGGACATTTGAACGATATTATATTCCACACATAAAAGCATCAATAGGTCTTTGAAAAGAATAAAAAATTTCGATGATATCTCACACACAATTTTTTTTATCTGAATTCAAAGATACGAAGCGCTTAATGAAAGACCCTCTGGAGCTACTATATGTGATGGAATCTGCCGATACTTGATGAAAATCCATAACGTATTCAAGATACGCCTGAAGAAGCTATTGTATAGCGAAACACGTTGCATTTTTGTAAAACTGTTTAGTGAAAATCTCACAACAAAGTGTTTCTCTAATATAGATCTAATATAATAGTTTTTCACACCAAGCTCGGAAATACTGCTAACACGTGTCACTCAGTGAGCTCAGATTTTACAATTTGGCTGATTTGAAAAAATATTGAAGTCGCTTTTCAGTAACCAATAGTCTACAAGATGAATAATTTAAAATTTAATATACACACAAATCATTTTAAGTGATCAAGTACATGTTTATATACAGTAAGATCCAGAAGTAATGGATAAATTCATTCTCTGAATAATTATGAATGTAAATGAAAAATCCTGAAACATGTCAATTTTTATATATGAAAATACACCTTCAATTATTCAACTTCCCCTTCAACCCCCTAGGGGTAATAGCTACCCCTGTATAAATTTTAAATGAAAAGGGGTAGCGTGTCATATCACGTTTCAATTCGCTATTCAGCAAAATAGCACGATTTGATTTTTGGGCTTGTTTACTAAAGAAAAAACGAATTTTATTTCATACAAACAAACGGCCCTTGAGACTAATATCTGTCACGATTGGCTAGTCTATTATTTATTTTGTAGTCGAAAAAGTAATATCGTATCTTTTTGTGACATATAAATGCCATGAAAAGATTCAGACGTATTTAAAATTTGTTAGTTCGCTAAACATCGTTGATAATTTGCAGTTATTATTCGTTTCTTTAGGAATTTTTAAACTCTAATGTAAAGTATTTTAAAATGAGCATCTGAGACCCAAAGAGATGAGATAATAATATTGATTTTACTTAGTAGGTGATGAAACAAGAACGCATTCTGAGGTATGCAGAATATTTAATGAGAAGCATACCGATCGTTACATTTCCCAGTCTACGGTGAGTAGAACAGCAGAAAAATTTCGTGAATTCGGAACTGTCTTTCCAAAACTGGGCGATCAAAATTAAATTACGATAAGAAATTGGATGTATTGTTAACCTCTGAGAAAACCCACAAAAACCCACAAGAGAAGTAGCTGGTGATAATAATGTGAGTAAAACTTCTGTATTGGGAATTTCAAAAACACATACTCGTAAATACCATCCATATAAAATTCAACTACATCAGCAACTAAATGAGGATGATTCTGGTCGTATATTACAATAATTTTTCTCCGACAAATTGACCTGTTTTAGGATTTTTCATTTGCTTTCAGAATTACATGGAAAATAGATTTAACCGTTACAAAACTTCACTGTATATGTTCATATATTTGTTCAACCCAGACATCTCCACACAAGATATCTAACAAAATGGGCTAAAATGTGAAAGTTCGAAAAAAAAACTATATTTACGTTAGTTTTTCGCGAAAAAAAAAGGTTCGTTGAAATTCTAATATATATCTTCCATTTGAAAACCCAAAACAGTTTTATATGCGGTATGAATCTAAAATTTTTTTCATGGTTGACTCTTCTAAAATTTGAATTGTCGAAATTATGAAAAATCAAAACCTTTTTTTCATATTTCCAATAGGTAGTAGAGGAGGTGAAAAAGAGAACATAAATTTTAGTAAATGAAAAATATAATAATCTCCAGCCAATTGATGCTGAGTATTACCAATTTCTATTTTCTTTAAAATTCGTGGTTTTGACTAAAATGTTGGTACTCCATTTTTTCAATTTTTGTAACCTATGAAGGGGAATTTACGCCATGATGTGCTTTCTGAAATTAGTTTTCATATTATTACGTTGTCTGTCACATACCTATACTGAGAACACTGAAAGGCATGAAGATCTCTTTCTACTCCAGATATTTATCGCAAACTACCGACTGGAATTTCTAAGAATTATAGACTGGCAGATCAACCTCTCGAAAATAAGGGTCGCTAAAAAAGTTAAACAATACACTATCGTTGCTAAGACTTCGAGATTTAACCTTCGTTCTCGCAGTCAACGTATATACTATTGCCGCAGTAGCAGACAAAACGTTTAGTACTACACGTTCCATGCGACCACGGTTCACCAGCCAGGATTTTTTTCTCTTCAGTCCGAATTCTTTCAGCATATACACTGAAGTTTTTCCACAAATTTTTAGAAAATCAAAAACTTTTGACAAACTTAATTCCACCATCAAGATATAGGAGAGCTAAGAAACTTTATTGGTTTACTTGGATGGAGAACGAGTAATTTCCACAAATTTTCAGTTGCCATTATAAATGAGTCAAAACCAGTGTCTTGTCAAGAGAGAATATAACAGTGTCGCTAAAGGATAAATTGGGCCCGCATCCAAGTTACTCTTGTTCTTCCCGGGATAGGATACTATCGCGGAAGATGTGAATAGTTCTTATCATGAATAAATACTCAGTTTTTTCCTATGGAACGATTATATTCAATATGTGAAAATCCGTAACACTTGGATTTTCCGACATACTTTTTGTCTATTTTTTATCACGAATAGAAATAATATTGAAATGAGAAAGCTTTTTTTTTCTGAGAGACTGAGATCAACAGAAAATTACACCTGAGACTTTTCACTGGACTAATTAATCTTTCAACAATGATGCTTCTAAAATTCAAGAGTTCTTCAAAATATTGTGTCATGAATTTTTACTTTTTGAAATTTCAAATATCGGGATCTGTACAGTTTAAAATATTGGAAAAACTGCAATGGAAAATCATAACTCAAAATGAATAGATTGACTAATTCTTATCAGAACCACCATCTCAGCATTTTCCGAATAGTAGTAGACTATTTATTCCTAGATACTTATTGACTTACATAAATCAAAAAAATATTTGTTTAACACGGCGACTATGAACTTACATGGCCATTTTTCCTTTATAATAAGCAAATCAAGTTTCCCTAGTATGGAAAATATTTATATGAAAAGTTTTTACTACACTTTATTGTGTAATTTCTCAAAACAAAACCACCACGGATTTTACTATACAATACCTTTCCTTCGTAATTAGCAAATAAAAGTTTCTAGGATGGAGAATATCATGAAATGTTTTAACTACTCTTTCTTGTGATACTTTCACAAAAAATTACGAAACCGGAACGAATTTCACTATACATTAGCTTCCAATACACTAATACAAACGAAGAATGAATATTATTGTGAAAATCGCGCGATAAAGTATTGTTAAGTAGGTTTATCATGGATTTTCATCAAGTAACGATCAATTCCATCACACGATTTTTATCAATTTCTAAAAAATAATCAGAGTAGAGGAATAATATAAATCATAAAAAAATTGAATAATAATTGAACAAATGACATCTTTTGGTGGAGATCATCATTGGAACTTTCCGGCGTAAACTCAAAAACTTTCAAAATAAAGAATATTTCTGAAGTTTCTGAGGAAAAAAGATTTTTGGCTTTCTCCTTCTCCACCTCTTTACAAAGATACGTAGATCATGCAAAGATACAAACTGAAAATAGAAACCGTTTTTAGACAACTACTGCCACAACTACCTCAATAACATTGAATTACACGAAAGAAAGAGTCCTTTCGAAACAAATACTTTCATTTGAACACTGAATTACACGAAAACCATTCTTCATGGAAATAAAACGGATATCATTGAGAATAATTCTATACAACGTTTTTGAATGAAGATGGAGAAGTGGAAAACTAAAAAGCTGTTTTCGCGAAAACGAATCTCTCCTGAAAATATTCCCCTTCAATTTCTAAAATTGTTTCTCAAAGAAATCAAAATTATAGAAAACCGTCATTTGCTCACCTATACTGCGAATCTAAATATTGGTAGGAAAAAACTAGAGGGGGTGTTGGCTGTTTCTGTTGCTGAGCTACTTTCGCTACATCTTCTGTCGAAACTGTTGGTCTACAATATGAATAAGATGACTGAGTAGGAGTTGGCGGACCACCATTATTTGCTTGTGAAGCCTTTTTTCTTGCTGGCAAACTATGCGTTTTCCATTTTCCCTCGAAAAGTTGCCTTTCTCTCAAACATAGCCGTTCCAGTTCTTCCATCTTCGTTTGTAGTATTCTTTGAAGTTTGATATATCTCATATGTAATTCGACCTTGAAACAAATAATAATAATAATCGACTTTATTCATTATTTAATATTACATAATAGACGAAGTTTAGCTATAGCTACTCTTACACTCAACCTAATATGCATTATAAGAAAAAATTAAAAATAACTGGACCAAAAAAAAATGTATGATGCAACAAATTGTTAGAAGTATACAACAAGATCATATTTTAATGTAGAAATTCAATTCTTCTGATCACATATTGAATTTTGCCTTTAGTTTCTTTTTGAATATGGATTTCGAGAATTGCATCAGATCTTTATTATTCGTGTTGTGAAAAAATGCAGCTAGAAAGGAAAATGATTTTCTGAACATGACTGACGAATGGCGAGGGATGTGTAAGTTTTGGTTAGTTCGAAGATTGTCAATTTATTGAATAGAGAAACGGGTATTTTAGATTTCATTACTGAATAGGTGATATTGCAGTAGTTATATTTCCTGAGAAGGGACATTGATGCCCAACCAAGGTTGGCACGAGCTTGGGAAATATGTTCAAATTTACGTATTCCCGAAATGAAGCGAACACAAGAATTTTGCACACGTTATATTTTATAATGATTAGCCGAATCCAAGAAGGGACCATAGACAAGGTCTCCATAGTTGATGTTCGAAAGGATAAGCGATTGTGAAAGGAGCTTTTTTGTACTAAAGGACAAGCTCTGTCTATGTGGATAAAGAACTTTGAGAGTGGCATAGGATTTGATCATAAGCTGTTTTACATGTGCGTTGAATTTTAAATCTTGATCGAAAGTGATTCCTAAGTTTTTTGTAGAGTCAACCGATTTGAGTATTTGGTCACCTATCTTGAGTTCCATATGATCTTTAACATATTGTCCTTGGTTTATGTTGCCGAAGAACATGATATAGCATTTGCTAGGATTCAGCTTCAAATTGCTTTTGTTCGACAGAGTTTTGATAACTTCAAGGTCATTCTTTATTTGATTTTGGGATACTGAGATATTATTAGATTCAATATTATGATATAACTGAGTGCCACTCGCAAATGCTGACAATGTTTAATTTGAGAAAAAATATCTGCAGTGTATAACAAAAATAGGATAGGACCAAGAATTGATCCTTGAGGTATTCCTGATATAACACTTTCAAGGGATGAACTTCTATTATCAACATGTACCTTTTGATATCGGTTGTTCAAATAATAACTGAAAAAAAATATGACATTGGCTGAACATCCATAATATTTGAGCTTGGAAAGAAGGAATTTGTGGCTAATGGTATCGAACGCCTTCGAAAAATCTTATCAATATTAGAGCGATGAGTTTTTTATCGATACTGGCTACAATACTATCACTAACATTAAGTAGAGCAGTAATAGACTTTCGAAACACTGCCTGGTAGACTGAAAGAATGTTTTTGGATATAATAAAGGCTGTTAGTTGAGTGTGAATAGCTCTTTCAAGAATTTCAGAAACGGCTGGTAAGATACTTATTGGGCGTTAATCTGAGAGAGTAAGAGGATTTTTCAATTTAGGTAGCGGTTTAACAATGGCTTCTTTCCATACTTTGGGAAAATAAGTTTTTTCTAGGCAGTTAGGTTACAATCAATAAAGGGGCTGCAGTACATAAGCATACATAAAGTAATACAGTCAGCTCCACACGCATTGGATTTTAGGCTATTGAGAATGTCGTTCACTTCGGAAATGGTGAGAAATTTAAAATTGAAATTGCTTTTGATATTATTGAAGCGATTTTTATTATTATAGTAGTGAAGTAGGTCGCCGTCGGGCTCTTTATCAACAAAGATAGAGCAGAAGTAATTGTTAATTCCGTCTGGATTCTGGAGGTGACTAGGGATAGCGACTGGCGCTTTATTCAAAATGTGACGGTTGAGTTCTTTCTAAAGATGTTTGGAATTATTTGTACTGAGGACTCGATCATGGAATGCCTTTTTCTCGCGGCGAATTGCAGCCAACGTAAAATTCCTGAACTTTTTATAACACTCCCAATCAGATAAGTAGGTGGTTCTTTTGTATTTAGCCAACGCATCATCTCGTTCTTTCATCATAACTCTTAGAGGATATGTGAGCCATGGTGCTTTAGGTTTGCTTACTCGTACTGTTCTGATTGGGGCATGTTTATCAAATAAAGCGAGCAGAACATTATTGAAAAAATCAATTTTTTCATCAAGTCTTACTTGCTTTGGTTATGAAACGCTGCCACGCGTTTCATCCAAAACATACGAATAAATTTCATGGCGTGATCGATATGTCATCATCATCAGCGACTTCTCTGATTATGATTCGGCGATTGTTCATAACCCTTTCTTTCACTTTTTACACGTTTTCATCGGTTGTTGATGTGCTGGGGAATCCGGGGCGTTGGTTATCTTCAACGGCCATTTTAGAAATGCTTGTATCACTTTTAAACACTTGTTTTACTCATAGCAGACTCACCATAAACCTTTGTTGATATTTCACACACTTTGCTACACTTTAATTTTTTACGCAAATTTTGACGAACATTTTTTGATTCATTCAAACAGCAGGTGTTACCATGGCGGCTGCCACAGACAAAGTAAACATTGAATACAGCTGAAAATGGCATACTTCAGGGGCATTTATACAAACAATGAAAAAAAATCACAACCGGTGAAATTTAAAAATTCTGCGTTATTTTTTGAATATACCTCGTAATATATTGAATGAATGAAAATGTTCAACAAATAAATCTTTCTAACTGTGATATACAGATGTGGAAAAGAATATCGGTACATACGAATCGTAATGCATTCTTAATAGGGTTCGCGATAGCAGTCGACCAGTTTGAAATTAGAGATTTATTCGCTATGGAATATCAACTATTTGATTTTGCCACCCTTCTCCTTCCTGCACCGTTTAAAGCTGGCAACTGATATGGTAGGCATTAGTTAGAAATCAGTCCATAACGATTGAAATAATTTTTTTCGAAATCTGAAATGTTCACTTTCACAAAGGTAGAAAAAATACAAATTTCAAAGTGGGATTTTGGTGGTCAATCGATTGGAGAGACAATAAATCTATTTATTGTTGCAACTGAAAATTGGCGAATTATGTCACAGACTACCATTTGTCGATTTATTAAAAAGTTTGAGAAACGTGCATGTGTTCAGAACTGCTGAATAGGAACCACGATGAACCACGTGTAAAGCCAAATAATGAAGACCATCAAAATAGGGAAATAACAGTATGCGCCGCTGTTGAAGCCAGTGAACCTTGTACGAGCTGATGAATTTCAGATTAAATTAATATGAGTGACAGAAATGTTCGAAATATTTTAAAAAGCTTACCATTGTTATAAAGTACAGAAAACTTTTTTCCCGGTGATCACATTAGACAAATGGAATTTTGTGAAATCATAATGGAAAAACCAAATGAAAATGAATGTTTGGGAAAGAAAGTTTTTTGCTTTCTACTACTCCATCTTGATACCAAAATGTGGAAATCTTCCAAAGAAAGGTAAGAAGGAGCAATCAATTTCAAAAGAAGTAACTCTATATATAGATGTGTAGAACATGCAAAGAAGTAACTTTCAGACACAAACTGCCCTAAGGCAAGTATCTTAGGGCGAAACATCGATGTCTACCAGTGAGGATGATGGTGTTTCATGAAAGTGAAATTTTTACCTTTCATTTAGTATATTGTGTAGGAATGCTGTGAATGATATCTGATTCAACTACATAACGAATGGAATACAAACTGAGTAGAGAAAAGTGTTTTTTGTATAATTCAGTGTTCATATAAAGATATTTGTTTCGAAAGAATGTTTCTTTAATGCAATTCAATGTTTATATGAAAGTAGCTGTTTCAGGAAGGCCTTTTCTTCCAGTTTGTGTCTGAACGTCACTTCTTTGCATGATCTATACATCTATTTATAGAGTCATTTCTTTTGAAATTGATTGCTTCATTTCTTCCTTTGGAAGATTCTCATATTTTTTGTATCAAGAGGGAGTAGTAGAAAGCCAAAAACTTTCCCAAAAAATTAATCACCCCAAAAAATATAACCCTTTCAATTTAAAGAAAATGATTGATTTTTGAAAAACGTATTATTCACGAGTGAGTCATTGTTTTCTTTACGTAGGAAACACAATCCATCCATTGTTCGATGTTGGTCTTGGAAAATCAGCATCTAACTATTCATGTGCATACCTAGTAATACCCACAAACACTCAATATTGGTCCCTTTTTTATGATGGTAACCTAAATGATGTTAAATACCTACAGCTACTACAAAATCAAATGATTCCAACAGTTCATCTACTTCCTGTTAATTTTGGGGACATTTGGTGTCAATAGGATGGTTGTTCAAGTCACAATGCACGACCAGTGACACACTTTCTCCTAATTAAATTTCCTGGTCGATTGATATCTACACGTGGTACGATTAAGTGGCCTCCAAGATCACCAGACCTATCTCCTAGAGATTTCTTTCTTTGGGGGTATCTGAAAAAATGTGCCGATTGGCATGAATTTCAAATTTGGCTATTGTTTGGCATAACAAGGTGGTTTATTTGAACCTCTATTGGATTAGGTTCGTTGTTTTTTTTTAGTTTCAGAGAATGAAAAGGAAACAACACCTGTTTTTTCATAAGAGAAATTATTTTTTATAGTTACGCAGCAAATAATTTCTCGCAGACAATGGAGCTTTGGCGTTGTAATGTCTCTTCTTTAAAGTCAGGCATACAAAAATCCTCTAACATTTTCATACAGATGAATCGGTTGCCGTGCCCAGTGCGGTCTAGCAAACACACGTATATTGCGAATGAGGATACATCAACGTAGAGTGGCTTAATTGAATAGTTGATATTCTGTCGCGAACAAATCTCTAATTTCAAAATGGTCGACTGCTATCACAAACCCTGTCCAGAATTCATTGGGATTCGTATGTACCGATATTTCTTTTCCACATCTGTATACAGGGTCTTTCACGACGAGCGTTCGTTAGGAATATATGGAGAACGATTCAAAATGAATACTTGACATTTTGTGGTAGTGGGATTTACAAAATGGCTTTCTCAACTAAAATATTTTCAACTTTCGGTCTCTTTCCGTTATACCGGAAGTTGAGGGCAACTTCCTTATTTCAAATGAAACACCCTGTATTTTATTACATTTTGAATTTCTCAGCACATTTTAGGCCCACTTTGTATAACAATGCCTA
>WOGR01006334.1:0-13146 GCA_015342045.1 Leptinotarsa lineolata | reverse complement strand
CAGAAAAAAAATTTGAAGAAACTATATTTTTTAACAAAAGTGTCAACACTTACTATGTAATCACGGATAACTGTATATGAAACCATTATACAACCACATTTCGAATATTATCCTACTCTTCTATACACAACTGATTTAAATAAAATGAGAAAACTACAAAAACTACAAAATCGCGCAATGAGGATCATTTCGAGATGTGACAGGAGTAATGTTAAATACTTCAGAATGGTTATCTATAGAAAGTGGGTTTACATATTTAACGATGATATATATTTACAAAATGTTGCATAACCTTCTACCTTCATATTTTGACAAATTTGTAATTTTTAATAATCAAATTCATCAGTATAATACTAGAATAAGAAATGATTTGTACATAAATAATCAAACAAAAACGTTAAACACTAAAAAATTAATTTTCAAAAGATTTATTAAGTATAACAGTCATTGTGTTCATATGTATATTAATGTTAACATTATTATCATTGTTGTATATTAGGATGTACCCTATTTGAATAGAATAAAGCATTTCATTTCATTTCAAAGACTGGTTCAATTCCTTTGGTTCCAAATCAGGACTATGAGGAACCCTGGGGAACTCCGTCCTTAACTATTTTTTGTAATTCATATGCTCCGGAACACAGAACACTTAATTTGTGTTCTTTCTTTCCCAAACGATGAATAATATTTATTACTGTTTTATCCAGAGTTTTCATTGTGTAATTTCTCGAAACCAAATTGGTTGACAATGAACAATGAAAATACATATGAAGTTACTTTTTTATTATTATTTTACCAAATCTTGAAATGATTCACGTAGATTGGTATTTTGCGATATTAGCTCACTCTAGGTCAGGCTGGGTACCTAGGGACCACCCTCGAATTTGAAATAGACTTCTTTTCATGATATACATACCTTTCCTTCATTTTATCGAAAATTTTCCGTTGCCTATATAATGTTGGGGGAGTAGAAATCTATAAAGCTCTTTTCGAAAATTATCAGTCCTAAAAATATTGCCTTTCCAATATGAACCAACCGATCTTCATTTTCCTTATTTCTTCAACATATTTCTGTGGATACCTCCCATCATTCACGCCGTTGAAAATCCCATCATTTACCACTCGTGTTTCATCAACACTATTACCAAATGGAACAATAATTTATTGAGGCGAAACTTATCGCCCTAGCATTTTCAAATTTTCTGCCACATAAACCACATTAAGATTTAGATACGCGTCCGCATTTATAGCGCTACGAACAGAAAGAAAGACGTTAAATTATGGAGTGTAAAAATAAGCGATATGTGGCTGATCCTTTTATTGCTTTCAGGCCACTAAATTATCCTGGAGAGACGTGCAGAAAAGAATTACGCCGAGAAGAGAAAGAAACGCTGCTGAGGTTAAAAGCACTTGGGGGAGCGGGTCCTGCTAGACTCGCATTTTATCCGGATTCTGCCGGTTTTTATGGCTGGAAGTAGTCGGGATTCAAATTAACTGAAAGGAACATCAAGCGGAATTCATGTATGAACATGAATATATTTTTTCTACTAACCTCCATACTTTCCGCATATAAATGTCGAATGAGACACAAGAATGGGAAGAAATCGTTTTTGTTTTTGAGGCATCCAAATCTTTTTGAATCAGATTTCAGAAGTATTACAATATTTGAATTGAAAGAGTTATAAGCACAGGCACTCTAAGAACGGTGCCTGTGCGGAAATAGTGATTCACCTTGGATTTGAATCGCTGGAGATTGAATTCATCTAAACAAACGTCCTCAGGAAGTTTAATCCACATGAACGCAGTTCTCCAACTGAGAGAGTTTTCAAACAGTGAAGTTCCAGGTGTACTGAGTTGAACCACAAAACGAGAAGCAGCCACAGTCGGTCGCATATTTCTGATATGTACCGCTCTTGGTGGAATCAAATATGCCAAGTTCCTTGAACACTTCCCGTGGAAGTATCTATAAAAGAGAGACAAATTTCCAACCTTTCTTCGATGTTCCTGACAATCAAGGCTGCAAGCGATGTTTGCGTCTCCAATCAGGCGGATAGCTCTTTTCTGGATGGAAACCAGCAGCTTCAAGGTACGCTTCAGGGTGGAGCTTCATGCATGAGAACAATACTCCAAAGAAGGTCTGATCTGAGCTTTATAAAGCATCAAAAGTTGCTGAAGTTTTCTGGTTCGAATAGTGTTCAGAAACATGATTGTGCCAAGACATATTGGTGTCCATTTTAACCACCAACAAACTTATCGAAGAAGAAAGAGAAATTGTATGTTCTGACAATAATATATCCGGTTCAGAGACATTCATCTTTTTAGAGAAAACCGTTGCCTGGGTTTTCGTGGCATTGAATTGAACCTAATTCGAAATCACTTCTAGATCCTCATTAAGATATCCAACCTCCTGTTGCCGGTGCATCCGAAATCGATGTTCTGGTATCCAAATGGAATGAGGAGACAAGTGTGCTGTCGTCAACAAAGCAATATATTGATTTCTTCGTTTTGTCCAATAAGTCATTGGTATACAATAAAAAAAGCATTGGAGACAATATGGATCCCTGGGGATCCAGTGTTGATGGTAAAAGTATTTGAGAGATATACATCGACGGCCACTTGCAGGAAACCTTCTTTCAGGAAACTGGAGAGCCATACACAAAGCGACTGGTCTATAGTTATTTGGAAGATTCTTCTTGCCCTTTTTGGGAGTAGGCTGAACGCGAGCAATCTTTCAACAAGAAGAAAAAACACCTTTCTTGTAAGACAGGTTGAAAAGTCTGCAAAATAGTGGTGCGAGTTCATTTGCGCACTTCATAAGTACGATGACAGGTACTTCATCAGAACCAGACGCCTTGTTGATATTGAGCTGTTTCAGAATTCGCCTGACTAGACGTTTCCGAAAAGTTATTTACGGCATTGTGGATTCCAGTGTGGGAATAGTGGGTGGTGCCATTTCCAGAAAATCGACTGTGGAGTGGGACGCAAATTGTTCAGCTAGTAGATTTGATTTTTCTATGGCTGTTGTTGCAATTGAACCATCTGCTTGTGTTAGTGATGAAATCGTGGATTTTGTGAAATTCTGATTAACAGCTTTAGCTACCGATCAGAAGGATCTAGACCCGTTGGGATTGGCAAGCAGTTTATCCCTAATTCTCTGATTGTGAAGTTCTTTGCTTTCATTTATCTTAAGTTTGCAGCTGTTGCGAGCATTGTAAAACCTTGTTTGGTTTTCGATACTGGGATTTTTGCGCCAATGCCCGTAGGCGAGATTTTTGAAGGCGACAGCTTGCTCGCTGTTTTTGATGAACTAAGGTTTGCCGTTAAAAGTTCGTCCAGACAAAATAGACATTCCAGTTCGTATTCATTCCCAACAAACTGAATTTTTGTACATACTTTAAATAAGTCAATGAAAATTAAATATCAAAAGTTTCCATCGATCCCACATGTGTTTTGTTTTTGATTCGAGGTCAAAGGTCACACATTTTTGTTTTGTGCGTGTATCTCTCGAATGGTGAGAGCTGCCGAAAAAATAAATCGGAGAAAGTTTGTAGATCGTAAAATTCTCTACAAAAATGGTTTCGATACTTTTTTTTTGGGAAGCACCGTTCCCGAGTTATCGCGATTTTAAACTTAGAAAATCTAAATATGCACTCATACGAGTATATGACCAGTATGCATCGTCGAATACCTATAAAATAAACGAAACAAAGATGGGCGACAGAAAACAATCAGGTAACCTTTTGCACTCATGTATGTTGATTATACGATTCTGAGTGAGAACAACGTCGTCGAACTACAGAAACATCCTCATCATCTGATGACGTTTTTGATCGATCAATGACTATTCCAACAAACCAACAACAATTTCTCGATAATGCTCACAATAAATCGCGCTCGATTTCAATGTTGTGTGAAGAATTCACAGCTGAAAACATTCTTACGAAGCAAGCTAACTCTAAGGGATGAGAGCGTTTATTTTTTGAAACCTGAGAAAGCCCTAATTCAAACGAAATTATATTCATCACAAAGTTTCAACGCATATTTAAAATGCTGAGCTCATATTTCATTCCTGCATGCGATAACTGGCTGCGATATAACATCAGCAATTTTCAATAGGAACAAATACAGAAGCTGAACTGCTTGCAAAACGTAATAACAACCTATAGACCGCTTTCGAGATGTTACTCACCATCAGTGCTGGATGAACATGCAACGTCTGCAAGACTAACCTCTGTCAGGTACCGCACGCTTCACCCATTTTACAGTCGCCATAATCGTCGTACCGAGAGAACTATTCGCAATGTGGTGGATAAATTTGAGTCGCAAAATCTGCCGAAAACATCTCCGATATCTGTGAGAGTGTACAGGAGATTCCGAAGCAGTCGATTTCGCTGCTTGGGCCTGCACCAGTACAAAATTCAACTGACCCAGGAACTGAAGGTAAACTACCATAAGCAACGAAGTGTGTTCGCTGAATGGGCTCCGGAGCAGTCACCCTAACAGTTACTAACCCTAATTTTCATCTTTTCATCCAAAAATCATCTTCAGCGATGAGGCTCATTCCTGGATGAATGGGTACGTGAACAAACAGAACTGTCGAATTTGGGACGATACCAATACACATGAGATCCAAGACCGTCTAATGCATTACGAAAACGTCACTGTTTGGTGTGTATTTTGGACTGTCGGCGTCGTCAGTCCATATTTTTTTGCGAACGACGTTGGATAGGCCACTGTCAACGGCGAGCACTATAGATCGATGATTACCAACTTCATTTGGCCTGAATTGGATGGTCTGGACACTAATGACATGTGGTTTCAACAGCACACATTTCATGCCACATTGGATATCCTGCACGAGTGATTTGAGTGCATGGTCATCTCACGTGGAGGTGATGTGAACTAGCCACCGAGATCGAGTCATTTGATCCCATTAGACTTTTTCTTGAGAGGTTTTTATAAGTCGCAGGAGTATGCGAATAAGCCACAAACCACAGCGGTCCTCAAAGCCAACATAATCCATTCAGCATGTTTTATGCGCCAGAGTTATGGAAAATTGAACGTTTCGAATGCGATCCACCCAGAGAAGCCGTGGCAGACATTTGAACGATCTAATATTCCACACATGGTGTTTCAAACGAATAAAACATGTCGATAATATCTCACACACACTTCGTTTTATTTAAATTTAAAGATAGGATGCGTGAAAGACCCTATATATTGTGGAGTATTCCTACAGAGGAAACCTCATTAAAAAAATAGCGCTGTGGTGGTGTGGAAATGTGTGGACTTTTCTGCTGTCTGAAGTTGCGATAACCAGAGAACGGTGCTTGTTAAGAAAAAAAGTATTAATATTAGTTATTTTTTATAGATTTTCCAAAAGTGATAGTGGAAATTTACCTCTTTGGAAACAAGTAGGTTAAGTTAGTATTTCGCATGGGAAAAAAAGATTATCGGATAAAATGTCGATTTTCGGTTGTTTGAATTGTCTATATCTACAAACTTCTTAGATCATTAGCCAAAAGTACCTGTTTCATCCCATTGTATAACGTATAATTTTTATATTTTACTGGGTCTCTGACATATTGATTACTTTTAAAATTATTTGAAGTAAAAGCATGATATCCAAATATTTTTTTAAAAGATTTTCAATGCCTATATTCAAAGTACTTCCTCCTTCCTTGAGAACCTTACTTCAAGATTTTGTGAGAATCGATCAAAATTCATTTTACGTAATCACAGTTTAAAATGGATTAGAATTTCATGATGAGATCGAGACGATACGGATTTGTAGCTAGAAAGAATATCTCGTTTCTACAACAATACTTTTTGTACAGCTGCCGACAATATAAATACTGAACGGAATAATAGTGATGGAAGAATTAAAGAAATCCCAGTAAGTTGGGTGAATGGTGGGTCTGCACGTTTCCGTCTTGTATTATTCAGAATGGCAGATTAACGTGGCAAGAGACCCCATGTCGGCGTTATTTATGTTTACAGAATGGCGAGTAATTTGAGAACAAACACTTCTGATGTGGGTTATATTCGGTGTTGACATAATGTTGACGATTCAGAGAGAAAAAGCCTATTATTCGAATGCGACATTGTGAGTTGAACAGTAAAACGATTAATTGAGATTAATGTCTCTCTTGAGTTAGCCCACTTATTTTCGAATATTTAGATATTGGACAGATTAGCATTTCAGCACCCTAAATTTGAGGTTGGCAATCATTTAGTGAGTAATTTGATGTGGATTAATTTCATGGAAATTGTTTGATCACAAGGACTGTGTGGAGGTTTTCTTTAATGTCTTAATTTCATGAACTTCACTGTAAGTAGTGCCGATATAATCTGGGATAATAACGGTATAACTAGAAGTCGTTAGAAAAAAAATGTCTTCGAGTTATTTTTTAAATTTTCTAATCCAATGATATTAAATATAAGTATGATGAGGTGAACATTACGGTCATAAATAATTTAATTGAAGAAGGTATATTTTTAGGAGAGATTAATTTTCTGGAAAGAAAAGTTTTAGCTTTCTACTTTTCTATATTTACACAAAAAAGTTTGGGAATCTCCCGAAGAAATATAATTTCAAAATAAACTCGTTACAATATGTAAATCATGCAACTGAAATTGAAAAAAACCCTCTTGAAACAAGTACTTTCATCTACAAATTGAATAGCAGTTTTGTGTCTGGAAGTTACTTCTTTGCATAATCTACACAACACATCTTCCTTTGGAAGATTCCCATATTTTTTTTGTATGAAGATCTGTTTAAGATCTGTTTTTCCGTTAATCAGCTGTCGCCCCCATACGAACGACTACTCTGGGAAGTTGAGAAACTTTTGCGAGCTAAGGACTAACGAGGTCTTACCTTTTAACGTGTGATTCCTAAACTAGATAGCCAAAATCTTTCTTACCCAATAAGTATTTTGTTTTGAATTATCGAATCATATTCAGTAGAGATCACTATTTAAGTTGCAAGAGAAATTTTGTTCTTATTCTTGGAAGTTAATATTCTTTGTCTTATATCAAATATATGGTTTTCAGAATAACGTAGATCTAAGGAATACCTCATGTTTCCTTTAAATTTCATTCTCAATATCCACCTTTGTATTACACTCAAACTACTCAAGTTTTTTTCAGCCATTCCGCCCCATCTTAGGATAGCTGAGACTGGACCAGCGCAAAATACAATATTTTGAGTTTTTCCATGTTTAAATAACTGATCACTTATCTGAATTCGCTTAGCAATCCTTCCAATTTATTCTTTACGCTGATAATATATAAATTCCATCTCAGGTGCTTATCTATAATGATTCCAACATATTTCGTTCCAATTTTTTCTATTATCACCGTATCACCGTCTATTTCCAAAGGTACTTAATTAGGTAAGTGGTTGAAGTAAATTATGAACGGTAAGCAATGAGTTTTTCCGTTATTAAATGTTAGTTTGTTATATTCGAACCAATCACATATTTTTTGAAAGTCGAGTTGCGCCTCGATTTTCAGGTCGGACCAGGATTCTTCCTTGTACAGAATGGCCGTATCATCCGCGAAACTGAAGGAACTTGCCGTCGATCGGATTTTCATCAAGGTATTTATATAAACGGTAAATAGAAGTGGTCCTAGAACACTACGTTGCGGCACCTCATACGTCACGACTCTCGGGCGGCTGAAAACCCCGTCAATACTCACTATTTGTTTCCGAACAGACAGATAATAATCTTTCAATAAATCGAATGCTGGACCTCTCCATACGATTTGAATACATTGAATTTTTCAAGGTGACTTGAAGATACCAATTTATAAAAAGCAGCCAGCACCTCTGAATAGATGACTTATGTCGACGAATTATTGATAACTGAGGCAACATTACACCTGAAATGCTTCAAAACGTCCGAGAGTGTTTTGAACAAAATCTTTATCACGAATGACGGTGGGTACAACTCTTTACGTCATTTGTAAAAAAACATTCTAGTACATGAAAAAATTCTCGTATTTTTAATTGTTTTATTATTGTTTTTCTCTTCGTTTGAAATCATTCAAATAATCAGCTACGAAATTATTTTTTCTTTAAAACTCATAGTTGTCATTCCATTCGAGGATGAAAAAGATTTTTTTGAGCTGAAAATAAAAAAAATTACCGAAAATAATTGAAATTCCAGAATCATGGCAGATCAGGAGCTTCAGATGATGTGGTGCTACAGGTTTTTCCGGATTTTCCTGCAGCTGAAAAAGCAAATGCGCCATTGGAATCAATCAAGTTGATTTTTTTTGTTGTTTCATAATTTGTATTACTTTTTAAAATTTTGAATTACTACTAATAAATATTTGATAACGAAAGGAATATATATTGAAAAAATATATTTTAGAAGATAGTCTTGAATTCTAAAATGAAATAGTTTTCAAATTTCAAAACTTTGTATCTCATTTAAACAGTAAAATTTCTTCAACAAGTAAAAAAACGAATTATTCAACTATTCCATTCATTAAAAAATTTCTTTCAACAAAGTACGTTAAAAACTGATTTAAAAATGTTCTTTCAGTCAATTTTTATTTTTTTTTTAATCAGCAAATAATTCATAATTGATAGTTCATACATGAAATCATCTCAAGAGGTTTTATTTAACAAATATTCCATTTTGATTGTAAACGAGAACTTTAAAATGACTGACTTATTTTATAAAAAACTAACTTTTACTTATAGAATTTTTTCCCTCTATTATTGGCATTTTGATCTGTAAAATTCCTCCTCTACAAGAATTTCGTTTCAGGTATCTTTTTATTACTAGTTTTTCAGTGATTTGAAGCATCGTAACGTTTTTAAGAAATCTTTGTGGATTATTACTTTTTCAATTAAAGTACGTTCAAAACCTTGTCGATACAAAACCTATAAACTTTCGCATATTAATTAAAAAAATTAGTTTCTCATATGTATATGAACGGAATATATAAGTTAATATTTTTGTAACAAACGAACCTATTACTCTGTGTGAGTTAAACAAATATATAATATGAGAAAAGTGCCACTCTCACTATTTTTCAGCAAATTCAACTCAAAAAATGCCTCCCTCAAAACGGCCTGAGATTGTAAGGTCGATTTCGTCGAATTAATGTTACCAGTTAGGTGCTATAATATCGTAATTAAAATTGTGCAAATAGGGTTTATTTTGAGACCAATTTATTAGAGTAAGAATGAAAATAGAAACAAAAACAATGATTTAGAATTGGCGACGTTCGCCACTGGCAGTTGTCCAAGTTATTTCCATCCCAACTTTCGACTTTCGAGTCTTTGCTATATTCCAGTGAAACTTATACAAATTGGGCGAGAAAAATTACAGGCTTAATGACATCTGACTTAGTTTAAGAAGCTCACCAGATGGAAAGGATATTAAATAAAACGAGAACCACCCAATAGTTATACATGAACGCGTTCAACTATTCTGGTACGAGTCAAATAAGTAAATATATTTTCATACTTGTGTTGTAGCTCACGGTTAAGTCAAAGTTAATAGGTTTTCATTTTTAAATCTAGAATTCGAGTGGAACGAACATATTTCTGGTCATTTGAAAATTATTACTGCACTTTTACAGTGCACTTTTCATCAACTGGGTATATTTTCAGTGATATTTCTTTGGAGTATTTTTGAATAGATGTTTAACATCTATTTCTTATAAAATATTCTGGAATTTTGTGAAACGTTCGAAAGTAATCTGGATCGTTCGGGAATATAGCGTAACAGCCCAGGTCATTGAAGAACATTCCAGAACATTCTCAAATGTCATGGAATGATCTGGAATTGTATGGGCCATTCGAAATCTCATTTTGTATATGAGGGGCTACCCATTGGTAAGCGTATATAAAGCAAGATCCGTTGACCTATTATAATTCAAAGTTTGTTTTTTATTTCCAACTACCATATAATCTCATATCAATTCCTCGAGCGGTGCCGTGTAATCCAGATAGTTTCTAATAATAATGATATTTGATAAAAATTCACTCGAACAAAAGTAATTTCATAACTATCAATTTTGATTGAAATAAGTGAGTACCTATCTAATGGAAGAGAAGAAAAATGCGATTTCAACAAAAATAAATGCAATTGCAACCTTTCTTCATTACGGATGTCGCTTCGGTTTGTCAAGCCACTTGAATTTGTTTTCTCACACGATGGTTTGAACTTTGCGTTTACTCCTAAGATATAAATATAAATTTTATGAAGAAGAGAAAGATTTCATTATACTGTGCATGAAATGCTTAAGGTAACTATAGTCTATTCCCTCAAGCAGCTGAGTAACAAATTATATTAAATAGCTGGCGTATATTACGCGTATTCACGATTTAAAGAAAGTTTGGCAGAATGTAAATGAAATAACTAACAGTGCAAAAAGAAATCTACTAGTTATGATATTGAAGATGAGAACAAACATAAAATCTTGTTAGATGAAGAAAAGGCAATTTTTTTCAATAATTTTTTTGTCGGAATTGGTGAAGATTTGTCATGTAAAACAGAAAAGCCTACATCCCCCGTTTTAGAAAGCTGCACCCATAAACAAGTAACGAGTTGGACGATATCATTTCCAGATTAGAAAACAAAAATTCTCCTGGTCCCGATAAAATAACTATGTTCCTTATCCAATTTAGACACATCGTTGGTTTTTTTCTCGCAATCTTCGGGGTTTTGGCTCTTGCCTCTTTGGAACCTTTTTCCTGCTGAATTCTTCTGTAGCATTCAGCATACCTTTTTCTGCTACTCCTTGCAGTCCCTTCATATTTTCCTATTCTGTGACTGCTTTATCTCGCTTTCTTTGCTTTTGTTGCTTCACATTCTTGTTGGCTGCTCTCTTCCTAGACCCATTATCTGTGTCTGCTATATCAAAATTGTTTTCTTCGCCTTCTACTTGCAATAATCCTTGTATTATTTCTTCCCGGCATGTAAGCATATATTTCTTTGTACTCATACTGTGCTTGTTATGAAGTGCTTTATATGAAGTTTCTACGCTAGTTCCTAGAATAACCTCAAAAATTACCTTCTTATACCATTTGAGGCTTTTTCTTAGGATCGTGTAATAAGAGGACATCTGATCAGAGACTAATCATAAGAACTGGACGTTTATCTTGCCACTCCATCACCCGAATTTCATCTCCATTTTGCTCTCCATATATTTCCCTTTTTTCAAAGTTTTGCTAGTGACAGTTTATGGATTTCCTTTTCTATTGGCTATCAGAGTTCCACAGACATATGTTTGAAATTGTAGATCTTTACACAGTTTCACACTAGTGTAAAAGTTATCTATATAGAGAGTTCAGCCGCAATTTTTGAGATCTTTGAGCAACTCCATACAAATTCTGTAAGTTTTTACTCCTATAGGATTGGTTTCAGTGGAAGAATTTTTTCCAGCATATACTTGCAGATCGTACGTGCAACCCTCGGACGTGCATATCTTATACAATTTCACACCATATTTATGCGCCTTGGAAGGTAGGTATTGTCTGAAGACAAGGCGTCCTCTCCAAGGGACCATACTCTCATCAATAATAATGTTCTCTCAATAAATAATGTAAATGTTTGTTTGAAAATGTCCATATAGGACGAAACTGCAGTTACTTTAGTTACAAATAAAAGTGGTAAAAAACATAGAAAAATTTCCTTTCTCATTTTTCATAATAATGTTCTCGTCTGGAACTTGTGTTTTTTGAAAATTTTTGCAGCAGAAATCCGAAACTTTCTTTATTTTGAAGAGTCTGTCATTCCCTGCCACATGATCTTCATTATCAGCAAAATGCAAACACATCAATATCATGTCAAATCTGTTGCGGGTCATAATTTTCTGTAGACGCTCGTTTTTGTAAATATCATTATGAGACCAATAAAGCCTCATCTTTGGTAACTTGTTTAGGCTCATAATTATCAATATAGCAAAAAAATTGATTCCCACTCTATTAGTGTCCTTCCACTGATGTAGGAGAGAACGACGACGAAGTAGTTTCGACCGAATAAGTTGAGACGCATATCGATTTGTTTCTTCCTCTTTGATGTCTAAGATTTCATCGGTTATAAACAGTCTATATGTTTCATAAGGTTTGGATACATCCAGATCATGTACTTGTAAACCACCTTGCCCATTATACAGGAAAGTGAATGGAGAATTTGTACATGGTCCCCATTTATCAGTGCTGACGGCTTGTGGTATGTCCACATCGTCAGCTTCCGAACTACTTAGATCGTATTCGTTACCACTATTATTATTATTTTCAATAACACTTTCTTGAAAGAGTCTTCGGAGTCCTGAAATGGTTCAGATTCAGACGATGAAGGGATTGTGTATAATTGAGGTTTTCTTTTCCGTAATGAAATTTTTCTATGAGATCCTGATTCCTGTGGAGAAAGTAATGATGATGTCTGAAGCGGTAAATGATGAGAGATATGTGATGAAGATATATGTTCTTGTGTATTATGTGGAGATAATGATGTCGTCCGAAGCAGTGAATGAGGTAGATTTGATGACTGTTGAGGTTCGGGAGTTATTGGTGGCAGTGGTAAGTTTTGAGTTAGCGCTTTTTCTACAATTTTTCTACTCCTTGCAGACATTATCGTTTTCTAGTCACGATATATCTGAAAAGAAAGTATTACGTAGTTTTATTAGAATAAATTGCATTATTTTACGTGCCTACCGGTGGGCCACGACGGCTCTAGGAAAAAATATTACCAAGGTCCGTCGTGACCCACCGGCGGGACACCTAAAAAATCATCAATAATAAAAAAAAAGGTTCAACTGTGATAATTCTTTATTTAAATTTGAAAAATGAACATAAAAAAAAGAATACATGAAAATAAAAAATACATCAATTTGCAAGTTTGGTGAATCTCATGACGTCGCGAACGTATTGTAGCCGTAAGTTTCATTATTTCTTTTAAGATTGTTCAATGTCTACATTTTATGTACCTATATATATATTTTTTTCTTTTTCGTCATAGACAACTATGTGTCTGTTTTATCACCGAATTGAATAAATTTTCTTACGTATTTATTATATGATTGAGCCAGTTGAAAAGTGAAAAAATACAGTATTTATTTTGAGCACTCAATGTTTTTGTATAATTTGATATAAAAAATCTCGAGAGATTTTATATAGTT
>WOGR01006333.1:0-13147 GCA_015342045.1 Leptinotarsa lineolata | reverse complement strand
AAATTTTTCAAAAGAAAAAAAATCTAATAGCAGGCCATGACTTCATATCTGAACATAACTTTTAATTCTAAGCAACATTTCTCTGCTACTTATTTCTATATTTTTTGAAATAAGGGTACTTTACTCTTGAACGAACTTTATATTTTTTGGCCTATCCTGTATGGTGTTTGTCATAAAGTCATTTCAGGTACACTTGGTATAGTTTTGGAACGACATTTATTTGATCTGCTCACAGAATTCTCATCGACAGTTTTTCGAAAATATTTACTGTTCATTTAAAAGTTATCATTTACATTCATATCGTAACGGTAGTCAGACTACAATTGTTTCTCATTATTCAACTGAAACAACAAAATATGAAACACCAATGTATTTAGTTCAAAGTAGGTGCTCGAAATGACGACCATCCTATTGAATACAAAGATCCATTCTCTCTATGAAATACTGCTTAATATTCGATAACATTTAAGGCGTCACTCTTCGCAAAGCAACCTTTATTTCAATAAATTGATGGATGTAGCCGTTACTACGTGGTAAGAGTTCATCAGGAAAATTGAGAAATAATACTTTGTATGTTTTTTACCACTTTTATTTGTGACTAATGTTACTGCAGTTTAGTCCCGTACGCAGTTTATTGCACGAAACTGCAGTAACATTAGTTACAAATAAAAGTGGTAAAAAACAAAGTTTTATTTCTCAATTTCCTTATTATCTGAAAAACTATTTAGGTTAGGTGTAAGGTACCTCAAAATAAAATGAAAGATAATTGAATTTTATATTGTTCATACCAAAAAATACAGGGTGTTCTATTTGAAATAGCAAAGTTATCTTTGTCCGAAATTATAAAAGAGTGACAATGATTTTTGAACATTCTGAATAATATTGAGAAATGGGTTTTATTGAAATCAATAGCCCAAAACCTGTTTTTTGCTTGGTCAGAATTTGAAGGGATGATTTCGATACATTTCGATGTTATTTAGTTTCCAATTGTACATAGAATTTTCATGAAAAAATCAATAACTTGAGAACGGTTATAGTTAGGTACATGAAATCATATTATTTTTTCCTGGCCTATTCAAAAGTGTAACGAAATACAGGATATTTAATTTGAAAAAAAAACAACTTCGATATGTCACTTTTTCAGCTACCCTGATAACGAAACGGAGAAATTCCCGAAAAAAATTAATGGTTTGTATATGTGTATGTCTGTGTATGTGTAATGTCCGTATCATACAAATTATTCCAAATATCTTATTGGTTATATCGAACATATTTTTTCGATTCTGGAAATTGCAAAACAATATTTTCTTTTAGAGTTCCAACATTTTTAGCTCCACTATGTTTGACCCATTTTGTTGAGGTCTTTGCCAAAAAATTTGGGTCCACGAATAGAACACGAGTAATTCTCCACTAATTCCTCAACTTCTTCCTCTTTTTCGCTTCCCTCTGACCGTTCTTCAATTTTATCTTCCTCTTCTAATTCCTCTTCATCATCGTATCCACCTTCTGGTTGGACTTCCTCAAAAAGTCACAATAACCTTTTCAGCTCTCATAATCCAAAATTATGACAGTAATTGCAAATGGTCCACCGCATCAGTTTGTCAATTTATTCAGTTACTATTCTAGCACAGTCAACGAATATATCAATGAAAGATACGCAGCCCGAGAGTTCCATACACTGACGATAATTTATTGTATATCGACGACTTATTAGAAAAAATAAGAATCCAATATATTGCTTTGCTGACGACAGCACACTTATCTCGTCATTCCATTTGGATTCCATGACATCAGATTCGGATGCACATCTTCACCGGCAGCAGGAGGTTGCATATCGTAATGAAGATCTAGAGATTATTTCGAATTGGAGTGAAAGTAACCAGGTTCAATTCGATGCCATGAAAACACAGGCAGAACATTCAGCTTTCTGCTTCGATAAGTTTGTTGGGGGTTAAAATGGACACCAATATTTCTTGGCACAATCAAGTCGCTGGAATTGCAAAGGTTGCTTCTCATAAGCTTAGAACACTGTTCCGAACCAGAAAATTGTACACACCTCAGCAACTTTTGATGCTTTATATAGCTCAGATCAGACCTTCTTTGGAGTATTGTTCTCATGTGTGGAGCTCCGCCATTAAGCATACCCTGAAGCTGCTGGATTCCATCAAGAAAAGAGGTATCGATTGGAGACACGAACATCACTTGAAGCCTTGATAGTCTAGAACATCGAAGAAAGGTTGGAGATTTGTCCTTTTTTTATAGATACTTTCACGGGAGGTGTTCAAGTGACTTGGCACATTTGATTCCAACAAGAGAGGTACATATGAGAAATACGTGATGGACTATGGCTGCTCATCGTTCGAGGTTCACCTCAGTACACCTCGAACTTCACTGTTCAACACGTTCAGTACGAATGGAAAAATCCGTAATTATTCACAAGTGTCACGGGGACAATATATTCACCCCATGTTCTTTCCTTAGTTTAAACATATTCAGCCTGCTGAAAATTGATTAATATAGGCAAAATGATATGTTTTTGCACTCCATAGGTTCAGCTCAGTATACCACGGCAGCAGGACATGAATTGATCCATTCAAAAGTTCAACTTCATGGAAATTGTATTCGTAAATAAATTATTTTTGTTTTTCAATCAAAATATCTTTTCCCTTCTTAAAATTTAATTTTATGATATTTCAGAGACAGGAAATGACTGATTTTTTGTGAGGTTCGGTCTCCCCCCTAAACGTAATCTTTTTCATATTTTAGGAAAATAAAACTCAGCAACTTTCAATACAACTCACAATAACTTTAATTTTTATTTTAATATTTTTACATTTGATTAACATGAAACATTGCTTTCAAAAAAACTGGTATTTGAGAAAAACAAATAGGATTAACACATTGAAATACAATAATTCAAAAAGTTAAACAATATAAACAACAGGAAATAATGACTAGGGCATTGATGCGTGTCTATCTTTGTATATAGACTATATATACAAAGTGTCTATCATTGAAGCACGGAAGACAGAGAGCTGGGCTTCATAGAGCACTCCTTACAATATGTGCGAACTTTTTTTACTCCGTTATCAGCTTCTTTAGATGTCATAGTTTTCCTGAGCTTTTCGTAGCACCCTGAACATTTTTTCCTCTTCCTGTTGAGATCATGAGCTAGCGTGTGGATGCGTTTAGGTGTCCTGGGCCGTTCCAACACTTCTTGTTCTGCTTCCTGGGCTAATGATTTTGACAATATCTCCTTGAACTGCAGATATGGTACGCATTTCCCTGAGCATTGGTTAAACACAAGTCATGCATTGGTGGTTGCTGATCCAAACATTAGCTCTAATGCAGCTTTCCTCCACCACTTACGCCCCTTTCTCAAAACTGAGTAACATGATGGCATTTGATCACTAAAGTCTACAAATTCGATAATAGAATGAAGAGAGAAAAGCAAAAGAGAAAACACTGTTACATATTTGATTTTCTCTATTGTAAATATAATACATAAAGGAAGTATTGACTTCTACAGCTAATAGTTCAACTCCGTAACTTCGTAACTAACAACAACACAGTTCCTAATCCTAATACATATATTTAGTTGTCATCAAAAGTATAATAATATAATATATAACATCTCTTCATTCAAATTCAATTACTTATATAATTCAAAGTCTTTAAATTTTGACGGTGTTCTAATCATTCTTGTAGATTTTCTAAGGATGGGTAAAACAGAAGTTGAATTTTCATCCAGTGTGTTTTCAATCGATAGTTGATTATTATCTGGACTGTTGGTTCTGACCTGAAGAATTTTCTGTTTCTCAAAGGTTGAGCGTGATATGTATCTACCTAGGAGATGAATGAACTCCCTTTATTTTACCTCTCTCCCAAACTTTTCCTGTCCTGATTTCCAACCAGTTGGAGAAGTAATCTATTACTACTAAATAATTCATACCTATAAATTCCAATATATCAGTTGCAACTTTCTTCAAAACTCCATTAGGAACTTCGTGTGAAATAAGTGTTTCTTTTCTATTTTTATTTCGAAATTTGTTACAAATTTCACAACTTACATAACTTAATACTTACTACTTTTCCATTCACATTTTAGTTCTCATATTCGAAGGTATCACTAATTTCTGATCAACAAACAAAAGATTGTCCACCACTGATATTGATTCCTTCATGCTCCAGTACGAATCAACAGGTCCCTTGACATCATGTCTGTAACGCGGCCATCCATTTTTGTAATAAAACATTACCTGTTGCAGAACAGAATCTTCATTGGTCAGTTCTTGGAAATCCAGTTTTCTCTCTTCTGTAATCGCTAATTTTTTGACAATAGAATGTATGACGTTTTGAAATTCAGAGTCATCCCTTACTGAATCCTTTAAATAAGCCCTTGACAAAGTATCGGCAATATACATGCATTTCCCAAGAATGTATTTTATTTTCAGATCATATTTCAAACATTTCAGCATCATTCTCTGAAATCTACTTGTGAAATTATAAATTTCTTTTTTAAAAAATAGTTTCGAGAGGTTTGTGGTCTGTTTCAATTGTTATTTCTTTTCCATACACATATTGATGAAATTTTTGTACTCTAAATACAATACTTAATAACACTGTCAATTTGTGCAAAATTTTGTTCAGATGGTGTTAACGATGTAGAGCAATAAGCTATTGGATGAGAATTTTGTAGTAAACAAATTCCCAACCCATTTTTACTTGCATCACATTGAATTACAACAGGCAAATTTATATCATATCTCAATACTGGGGCATTACAAAGTGTATTATTTTCAAGTTTCTCAAATGTATTGCTGTGTATAGATAACCAGCACTATTCAACATCACATTTCAGTAAATTTCGTAAGGGTGCATTGATTTCGGAATAATGTGGAATGAATTTTGATAGGCAATTCACAGTTCCCAAAAACCTCCTCAAATATTTATTTTCAGGCAATTCCATTTCATTTATGGATCTTACTTTATGTGGATCTACTTTGAAACCTTTTTCGCTAATAGTATTCCCTATGAATTTCACTCAACACAATATTGAAACTTGTCTCTATTGAAAGTAATATTGTGACGACTGGCCGTTTCAAAAACCTCACGAAGAATTCGATCATGTTCATCTTTTGTTTCCCCAGATATTATTAAATCATCAAAAATATTCATTACTCCCTGAATTCCCCCAAGTATTAGTCAAATTTTTTTTGAAATACCTCTGGAACAGATTTGATACCAAAAGGAATTCTCAAAAATTTGTACCTCCCGAATGGAACATTGAACACACATAAATCAGAGTTACTTTTATCTAATGCTATTTGCCAAAATCCTGAACTCATATCAATAACATACCATTCATAGTTGCAATTATATCTTCCTGAGTAGGTATTATGTAATGTTCCCTTTTTATAGCTTTATTGAGATCTTTTGGATCAAGGCATAATCTAAGAGATCCATTTTTTTTTCTACTATTACCAAACTATTAACCCAGTCCGTTGCGTAATCAACCTTTGACACAATACCTATATTTTCAAGTTCATTAAATACTTCTTTTAATTCGGACCTTAAAGTGAATGGTACTTTTTTACAAGCATGAACTTCCGGAGTCACAGTTGTATCTAATTCAATATGATATTCACTTTCTATTTTTCCCAGCCCTGTAAAAGTAGACATATAATTTTGAAGTAATTTATCAATTTAATACAGCTTTCCAATCCTAAAATAGGCTGAGATTCTATGTTTGTAATCAAGAAATCAAAATTATGTTTATTATTGCATATTAATGATATTTTACTCATAGCCTTGGTTTTGAAATTACCATAACTAACTAAAATCGCATTTGTTGACTGTATATTCAGCTTTGAATCATCTTGTTTCAACTATCATTGGAATCCTCGATTCCAATTTCTTTGTTTTTAAATTATTTATTAGTCTGATTGTGAGAAATTTTCAAAAAGCAACAATTCTCAAAGTGATTTTTACCTTTACAATAATTACAAAATTTTCCAAATGCAGGACTACTTCTAAAACTATGAACAATGATTTATTTTGTACTTATATTCATGCGCAGTATAACAATCGTTCGATGAATTGACAGCCATTAATTTAGTTTTTCTAGTTGTCCGGATTTGTTCTATCTTTGGCGAATCCTGCAAAACCCTTGCCCGTTCTTCACTGAGCTCCTGTATTACACAGAAGTCTCTTGCTTCTGATAATGGAATGTCATTTGTCTTCAATAAAGCCTTTTGTACCTTTTTGTCGAAGATTCCACTAACAATTCTGTCTCTTATTAAACTGTCTCTCAAACTCCCAAATTTGCAAGATGCAGCTCGCATTATCAATTTCAGCAAGAAAGACTCAAAGGGCTCACCGTCATGTTGCTCAACTGCAAAAAAATTGAATCTTTCAATCATCAGGTTCTTCTTGCGTACACAATATTGTTCAAATTTACTCAAGATCACATAAAGGTTAGTTTCGTCTTCATTTTTCTCATATTCAAATTCTGTTTCACTTCTATAGCATCTTCTCCAATCAAATTCAAAAGTATATTGATCTTTATTTTATCTGTTGCGCCATCCAAATTAGCTGCACTCATATAAATTTCAAAGCAACTTTTCCAGTTTGGCGATTCCGTGCCGGCATTTCCTTTCAATGTCAATGGTAGAGGCTTATTGAAACCTTCTGTCATTTTGACTTTACTAAAATAATTTATCCAAGTCAGTTTCTAACTTTTTTCTATTTTATTTTCAAATCATACTTTTTGGTCTTATACCGCTGCCACCATGTTATATATTTGATTTTCTTTATTGTACATATAATATATAAAGGAAGTATTGACTTCTACAGCTAATAATTCAACTCAGTATCTTCTCAACTAACAACAACATGACAGTTCTTAATCCTAATACATATATCTAGTTGTCATCAAAAGTATAATACAATATATAACAAGCACAACAAAGGACTGCCGCAAAACAAAGAGAGAAGGGAAGCAAGTGACTTAACATTTTTCGAGAAGAGTAGCAAGGGGTCTTTTGACTGCATGCCTCACTAGAGGTCGAATTTTAAACCACAGTGCGGCCCGCAGTGACTTAACCCTGTTCTACTTTTTACCGCATTTTGAGAGATTATGAAGTTTGTAACATATAGCCATATTGGCTTCAACCCTTTGAAAGGTCCAAAGCTGAAACAGGTTCGAACGTTTTCGAAAGTTTACCTCTTACACGCTCAGCACTAGTGCAAAGTTAAACCAGAAACGTGTTAAGAACTCTTTCATTTGAAGAACTGCATTCATGTGGAATAAAGTTCCTAAAAAAGTCTTTCCAAATGAATTTAATCTCCAGCGATTCAAAGCCAACATGAATCACTACTTTCGCACAGGCATTGCCCTTAGAGCGCCTTAAGGATTTTCCTTTAGTGCTTGTGTTTTGTCCTTCGAAAAAAATTTACAAAACACCAATCATAAACCTGTCTGGTCCACTACACCAGCTGCATCTACTGAAGGATCAAGTCACAAATCTTGGGTAGTAACAATTCATGTTGGCTATTTGTTGGACTCAAAATTTAAAATACTTGCATGAATATTTCCATTGAAAAAAAAATTATGACTTATTACTTGCGGCATAAGATTGGTGCAGGAATTCACCTTCAATCAATGAATGTACTTATTGCATACAAAACCTTGGAGAGATTTTGTCTTACCAAATGCTTCACATTGACAGTTGCAACTTTGTTTCTTCCAACGGTATTAGTTCCCTTATAAACTGGATATATTTTATCACCAATTTGCAAGCAAGCACCCTGAAAAAAGTATCCAGATTATTTATCAAAGGATATGGTGAGACGTTTTAATTTACTTGAATCCTCCTAAACCGATCTGTCCTAACAACATTACCGCCTTCCATGGCACAATAAATATATTAATATACAATATTCATCACTTTTCAACACCCAAAATAGACTTGAATGTGTTATAAACAAAATTCAAAATAATAATTTTGCTTTCAAATGTCTTTTCTTTCTTCTTCTCAATTTATCGACAGTTTTAGTCTTTTGCGCAGGTGATAGTGTACTCCAGTGGCGATATAAAGGTAGTGGGTAAGTATATTTAATTTATCCATGTATTTACCAACCAATTACTGGACAATAGTAATGACTGTAATGAAGTATTTCACTCATCTTCTACTGTATCAAAGACAAGGAAGAAACAGCATAGAAAACTTGGAAACCGTAAGGTATACAAAGACGGTTGAATCAGATCATTTTACAGATTATATTTATGGCTTTTTGAAATTTAAGGAATTCCGATTACTTCCGGAAGTATTCAAAAAGAAGCGAATTGGAAAAAAATTGTTTCAATAATTCTCTGACGTTATTCGGGAAGATAATGTAAACAAAAACACTTTCTCATTGCCACTTGCCACACTCTACAAAATGACATTTATATAGAATCAGTCATGTAAGGCGACAACTTCACTGATGTATCAACATAATCATGCTAACTTATACCGAATGATTCTTTCTTATAACCCACATAAAAAATCAAAATTGGTGATGGTTTCTCAGAAACGAAATGTCGGATTGAAAATCTACAAATGTCATTATATTAGTAAAGTGGCGATGAGAAAGAGTTTTTGGTTTAATACCTTTCTAAATAACGTCAGGAAAGAAATAAAATTAACTTTTGGAATTTTGGTTTTTTTCAAATACGTCTGAAAATAATGGGAATTTCCTTAATTTCAAAATGTTATGAATATAATCTCTAGAATGGTAAATGTTTTTCTAATATAACCGATTTTGTTACAATTATGGTTTTCAATTTTTTCATGCTGGAATGGTACCGATGAAATTGAGATATCCGACTTCACGTGACCTTGAGAAAAGAAACAAAAGTTATTTATTATTTCATCCTTATAACCAAATAAATATTTGGGAAGAAAAGGGAAATACAAAAAATCATAAAATATACAAAAAGTACTTGGTTTAAATTTAAATCGTTATTTTTTGGAGGAGAGGTAATCACATCAAAAAAATTTTGTAAGCTAAGGTATGTTCAAAATATTATCTGTACTGTAAAAACGCCACTTGGTTAAATGAAAATTTCATTTTTTGTCCTGAAAGAACTGTGAGAATCTTAACATATGGTTAAAACCTGACAGAAATCATTCATTATGAATAAATAATACTGATGATATATATCAGTTTGAAACGCTAACACAGGTTAAATACAGTAATTTAATTTTACAAAAAGCAATTTCGGTAAATTCTTTAGATAAATTCCGAATTCACCATGGTTTATAAAGCCTACAATCGTTAAAAATCTAAAATCTTCCATTATGAAGCAATGCAGATAAAATATTCACTTAAGTTTACAAAATGTACAAGATAATCTTCGGTAACCTTCATTTGGATGACAAAAAATTCCATATTAATTGAATCTGACCCATCAAAGAACTCCTCGAAAAAATATATTAGAACAACGAACAGTAGTAACTGCAGCAGACTGGTCAACAAGTTGTTCGAATTTTCTTGCAGAAGGTCACAAATACCACTAAAATGTATTTTTCACGAAATCCTTACATCTGCCATACTTAAAAACTTGATATGTGTATATGAATCATACTATATGTTATCAGGGATTCCCGTTTTCAAAAATATAAGAACTTGCTTCGTGTCGAAATTGCAATGAAAGTTTAGGCTTGTACGGTCCCTCAGAAATACCACTAGGTATTTTACTCTTTTTGTGGCATGTGGTAAATCTTTAATATAGAGTATGAAAAATTAAAATATTTATTTGTAAGTATAAGTCATGCTCGAAAACATTAGCGAACAAAAATATGATGTCGGTTCTAAGTTTCAATAGATGTGCCACCTTGAGGGATAGTCACAAGAAATATGTTGGATTTCTTTGATGAATATTAATGAGCTCTGTAACAATAAGATGTTAGATCACTATTTCGTGTCTGAGATTTTGACCGATGGTAAATAGTATGTTTATAACAAATATTGTAAACTGATGGGCTACCAAATACCATTCTGAATGGTTCTACTCTGAATTTGACCTAATTCAATTTTGATCACACTTCAATCGATTTAAGTGGAGTATGAGGATTATTATTTTTATGTGTCCAAGAATCATGTGCACTAAGCAGACGCAATGCGTCAAGAATAACAGCCCTTTGCCAAGATTTCTTAGTGCGGCAAGCCCATCCGCATCCGCTCTTGAGATTCGAGAGTAGAGAGGGCATCATTCCATCAAGGACTCCAAAAAATCAGAAAAACTATCAACAAAGCGGTCTGGATAGAGTCTGCAGAGTTCTAAAAAAACGTCTTCTCTATATTCCATCCATTTTTTCCCACTCTATTCGGACGGTGTTCGTCTCACCCGAAGCTGAAAACTCATACCGCCATGTTTGTTTTTGCTTCGTCAATAAATTAAACATCCTCTCTCCTTTCTTTCGATGTGCTGAACGTCACGATCCGTCTATTATCAATGAAGATATTACTTAGTACCTTTTTGGCATGCCACCATGTTTGTGTTTTCTCTACTCCACAATGACGTCATCGACTTCACACTCATACAAAAATATTGCCATTTGTTTCACTCATACACACGTCAAACCTACATTGAGTTGAGGGTTCCAAAACGTTTTACTCGGAAGTCCAAAAAAGTGCAAAATTACCTTAAGTACATAAGAATATGTTTGAGATTTTGCCTTCAACTCTCAAAACGAATATATTGGTTTGAAAAGTTATGAAAAGCTAAGGAAATTACTATCTGTATTCATAAATTTTATATTCGATACATTGATTAGTAATGTCATAATCGATTTGCCTGACAAAAATAATTATATGATCATATACGCTCAAGAGTATTCGAATAATTAGAATTTGTAAGTCATCTGACAAATTCTGATTTGTCTTTTTTCTAAGTCTACAGAAAACACTGCAGGCCTCACGGCCTTATTGAAAAAGAAAACTATTTAGATACTCCAACCTAAAACGTTTGACTGCTCATAATGACTTTCTCTGAAGAATACTTTTCTATCCTAACTCTATCGACTAAATAATTATTTTTTTTTTTTACATTTTTGCCTACCTAGGGCGTCGGGCACAAAACAAAATTTTTGCTTTCGACAATTGAAAATTCACTGAAGATTCCAAGTATCAGAAATACTTGATATTTTTTGGCATCGACTGCTATGGTCATTAGCTTCAGCCATGTAGCGTAGCAGAATGAAACCAAAAAGTTGAACTTGAAAAATTCTCTCGAGAAAAACATCTGGTCAAAACATTGGAATAGAGCTAACAATCTCGAGCGACAATCGTGCACACTCCCACTTGAACCAATTCAACCACAAACCACGGTTTGTGAATTCAACGTTTCATTATAATAAAATAACTAACATACTCACATAATTACACTAATATGCATTGTTGGCTTTTTTATTTTCTATTGTAAACTTCAGAACTTCAGAGCTGATTATAGTTTTTATCAAGGATATGGATAGAAGACAGATGAAATTTTGTTCACAATCCGTGCGTTCCACTAAGCGCTCACAACGATCTAAATGCTCCTTCAGCCGTTCCACACAACGACCGCGGTCGTTATGGTCGCGACGAAAACGTCAATCATGACGTCATTACTTTCACTCACAACGACCCATCTCAGGAGGTGGGTCGAAGTGAACGTTGAGAATATTTTGGCGCATTTTTTCAAATATGATATACATGTTATCTGTCATTCGTAATTCATATCCAATTACTTAACTTATTATACTATTCAATCTCATAAGTAATCAATGGAATAATTACTTACACATAACGAATTAAATTTTAGAGTAATATAAATTTAGAGAATAATCAAAATGTACAATCAGACATGACCTTTTCAAAATTTACAGTGCAATGTGTGATAGAAAATCATGTACCTGAAATGACTTTTGAATTCTTCATTAAACATTTGAATAACGATGAAAGACACCCTCATAATACGTAGCCTAAGTTTTCAGTTTTCATGATTATAATTTTGTAAAGTTGCGTTCTACTCTCCATTTGAACTATAAGAACTAGTTTCTGGAGCACTATTGCGACGCATCAACAAATATTCAATTGCCGTAAAAGACATTTTGATTACATTCAAATTTAATTTGTTCAACAACTTGACTGAAATTATGTATAAAAAATTAAGTTATACTTTTTTTAATATAAATAAAGTTATCTTGCAATTATTGAAACTTAATGATGTGGCTTAAGTAACTTCATTAAAACTTCCACTTCATTTTTTCAACCTCGCCATTTGTAATGTTCACATAAACGTTCAAAACGCTCCAAAATATATTCCACTTGAGTTTACAACAGTAACGCTCGAAAGCAAGTGGAACGAGAAAAACTGCGGTCGTGAGCGTGATCGTCGTGAGCGCTTAGTGGAATGCACCCAAAAGTCCTAAACTCATTTTTTTCTTTCAAATGATTGATGTGATCTCTAATGTTTCTCTAAACTCTCTTTCATGGGGTTTTTCCCTTCAACGCTAGAGGTCTTGATTATATTATCCAGAAAACGATTACAACCATATTAGTTATCGAAAATAATACGCTTGACTCCATTAATAATAAATTATCAATAATAACAGATAAATTACCTGAAATTTCAACCTTAGATCAACAATAATAATAAAAAGAATATTTAAATATTTTGACAACTGGATGGCCCTCTCTGTTAATTGGAATCCATTTTTTCACCGGATATCGCAAGTACATATTTTGGTGGGTATAAAATATCCAAAAACCTTTGTATATAGACTATATACAAAGCAAAAACGATACAGATCGCATATCTTCAAGACACATTTGTTGAGAATTTCAATCATAACCTCCTCCCCCGCTCCTTGGTGTGACCATCATCCAAGAAAGTTTTAAGTATGACACATCATTAAAAAGATAATTTGATAAAAACTTAATATATATGATGAGCTATTTTTCGGCTTCTACTCCGTGTTCTGTATTTTTTTTATCCTCGTAAGGACTATTTTCACAACGTTTCGGCAAAGTCGCAGTCACCTTAAGATGACAAATGAGACTTTGACGAAACGTTGTGAAAATAATCCTTACGAGTATAAAAAACACAAAATACGGAGTC
>WOGR01006332.1:0-13147 GCA_015342045.1 Leptinotarsa lineolata | reverse complement strand
ATAATAAATAAATTTAATAAATACAAAACAAAGTTACCTTTACAATAAACAGAACACACTATGTAGATAAGGACGCTTGATACTGAAGAAACCGGATGACAGTTATGGCATTTTAAGGACGCAAATATAATAGACCTGCGAAGTGTTGATCAGTGTACCGATGTTTCAAAGTATTTAACGAACTGGTTCACCTGATCGATATGCAAAAGCTATCTTGTTATGGAATCATCTTACTTTTCAAGTATTCACAATGGCGATGCATAGACAATAAAAATGACACCGTTGACATTGTTGCCGTTAGCTCTCAGTTCAATTTGTATATGAGTTACCTTCAATTGAAAATTGTTGTACTATAGGGACCTATCTTCACATACTAAACGACAATTATCAATGGCAGTGAAATTTCAGAATGTGATAGTACATTTAGAATCACCTGATAAGGATAAGTCCCTAATTTTGAATCTATATTATCAGAAAAACTATATTTTACTCAATGAAATTGAATGGTTCAGAGAAAGGAAACTTTCTGTGTTTATAGTTCTTTAAATTATCATCACAAACTATTTATTTCGGATATTCTTGCACATTTGTAAAGTTTTTTTATTGGCATGGCCTGCTCCTAGATACACGCTGTAATTATTGAATATAAATATCTGAAATGTTTTTAGTATGACTACAACTTCTACCAGACAAATGGAGCTCCGCCCTCTGCACAGTATATGGTTGGAGGCCAGGGCGGCCCTGGAGGGCCACAATGTGGCCCAATCGCGCCTTCCAATAGCCCCCCAAGGCCACCTTGTTATAGCCAACAGGTGAGTTATTTTTTTCACTTCTGATATTCTGTAAAGGTAAATAGGTTTCAAACTACAACGTTGACCACAAGTCTGAATTCATTTTCATTCTCTTGGTAGAACTCTAGCATAAAAAGTCGCCCCGGAGCACCAATTGATTTTTTGTTGTTGTTTCATAACTTTTATTACTTTTTTAATTTTGAATTACTACTAATAAATTTGAATATTAAAATTATTTGACAGCCTGGTGTTTCAATTCTTTGCTGTGCCGTTCTAAATAAAATTACGTTTGTTTTCTCAACATCCAGAATCGAATTATTCTTTGAAAACCAGTGGTTTGCTCTGTCTAACAAGTTTGGATAGTAGTGACTTGATACTAACAAATTTGTATCATCAGCACAATTGGTGATTTGAGTTACTGTCATTATTTGGGATTTCTCAAATATCGTTCATGAAAATAATGCAAAGCATGGGACCGGATACACTTCCCTGTGGGATATTTGAACCTGGGGTTTGATGGAATTATTAAGATGACTAAATTAGATGATGCGACACGGTCTGATATAAAATTTTCATTTTATATTATTTTTTTGTACAGATGCCAGCCTATAATCCAGCAGATCCCATGTTCTACAACATACCCGTCTATGGTCCCACAATGGAGGGACCACCTGTTTACACCGAGGCCTTCGACTTGGGAAATGGTGGACCATACGCAGAGGTTTGTATTAGAAACTAGGCAGTAGTATCAATGAATTATTTTTAATTCCTCTGTGAGCCGTTAACTGTTGACACTTTTTTTTGTGGTTATTAGGACATCTACAACATGGGTGATCACAACATTACACAACAAGGCCTAGAGACTTCAATCGCGCCTCCGCTCTCAGTACCTCCTCCACAAACACTCACTTTTCCTACTCTTAACATCAATATTCCTCCTCCTCCTATTCCTACAGGCATTGAGTTGAACGTCGCCAATGCCCCTTCTCGACACCAGATGAATCCTGTTGTTGCAGAAGAAGTTTCTACACCTAGGAATTCAGTCACACCTGTAGTGTCTATTCTCTCTATCAACGAACAGCAAGAAAAAGACTATTCATCAATGCAGGGCGGTCGAAGGGTGAGAACGCACCCACCAAACCTGCACAACAACTTTACTATTCAGCATGCTCAACATCCAAACGGTTACATTAACCATTGTTCTGGATACAATGGTCCACCACCGACTCAGTTGGGCATGTACAATGGTTATTCTCAGAATGGTCCGATTTTCCCGGACTATCGTCGAGTGAATGGGTTTGACAACCGTATCAACAAAAATAGACGACGATCATATGACAATCGAAAATCCAACGATCACTCAAGCCGTTCCAGTATACGCACTGATTCCAACTCTTCGGCGAGTTGCGTTGATGAAAACAAAAATGAAGACAAATCTCACACTCGCACTTCAGTCAACACGCCACCTCCTGCTCCTTATTCACCGATGGCTCATCAATTTAAAACCATTGCAAACAGCAACACAAGGAACCACCAAAATTCCTTCAGATATAATAATAATAATAATAATTACAAACCAGCATATTTAGACCGATCAAAAACAAATGACTTGACTACTCGAAATAAAAGCAGCAGCAACTCCTCTAGTAGTAGTAGCACCATAATTTGCCCAAACTCCCCACAATCCTCCATTTCCCAGGTGCATATGTCGGCAACTCAGACCTTCATACCGCAAGCGAGACGCAATAAGAGATCTGTTAGACGTAGCGGCACCGGCGGATTGAACGAAATCGGCGCAGGCGACGCCCCTCTTCCCGCTGAAGTCGGCGGTGAGGTGTGCAAGAAGTTGGAGACGCTCAAGTTGTAGTAGGTGGGAGAAAGTCATGTATATTTTTTTCTATTTATTTAAGACTGTACAATAATTGTAAAATATTACAAATTTAATGTAGACCTATGAGAGGGATATTATTATAATATATATTTATTGAAAAATGTGTAGGTGTGCCGATTTGATTTTGAGAAAGGATTTTTTTTTGGTGGTACAGATGAGTTGGAAACGTCTTATCGGATATCTTATGTGTCATTTCTATCCATGATAAATAATTGAACATTTTTCACATTATGGACTTTATTCAAAATGCTTTTCTCACTTCACTAAACAGTACATTCTTCAGTTGAACTGGTACATTAAACTATTACAGTTAGTTATAATACAGTGAGTGGTCAATAAAGCACAGTTGTAAGTAGGCTTGTAAATTTTAAGAACAATAAGAGGTTAATAGCAATTATGAACTATATTCAAGACTTTAGTTAAACTGGTATATTAAACTATTATAGTTAGTTATAATACAATGAGTGGTCAATAAAAACAATTGTAGGTAAGAAGATAAATTTTGAGGACAATAAAAGGTTAATAGCAATTATGAACTTTATTCAAGACGCGTTTTACTACACCCCACATTATTATTTATTATTATTTAGTTAAACTGGTACATTAAACTATTATAGTTATAATACAATGAGGAATCAATAAAAAAGAATTCTAGGCAAACAGGTAAATTTTAAGAACAATAAGAGGTTAATAGCAAGACGCGTTTTACTCTGCCCTACATTATTTAGTTAAACTGGTACATTTAACTATTATAGTTATAATACAATGAGGAATCAATAAAAAAGAATTCTAGGCAAGCAGGTAAATTTTAAGAACAATAAGAGGTTGATAGCAATTATGACCTTTACTCAAGACGCGTTTTACTACACCCTACATTCTTTAGTTAAACTGGTACATTGAACTATTATAGTTAGTTATAATACAATGAGTGGTCAATAAAGAACAATTCTAGGTGAGCAGGTGAAATTTAAGAACAATAAACAATAAGAGGTTTATAACAATTATGAACTTTATTCAAGGCGCGCTTCACTATACAGTCCATTTTTTAGTTGAACTGGTACTTTGAACTATTACAGTTAGTTACAATACAATGAGTGGTCAATAAAAAACAATTCTAGGTAAGCAGGTAAATTTTAATAAAAATAAAAGGTTAATATATATAAACATCCGATAAGGTTTAATAGAGAATTTGATTGTTTTCGTTTGATTTCCAGTGATTCCAACAGGTTTAATTTTGTCCTTCATTTTTTGTATGTAATAATCTCGGTTCATGTTTTTATCGTGGATGTTCTCTATAGCTGGCATGTATAGGCGGGTTTTTTTTGTTGACAAGTTTTTTGTTTTCTGAAATTTTCGTTTTGACATCATTCACGTGTTGACTTGTGTACACCCGTTTTGTCGTCTTTATCAATGTTTGACGAATCGGGTGTCTACAAGCTAACTTCTGGATCATTTCGAAAAGTTTATACAGTAATTTCACCTGTGCATGGCACCTTTCAGAGAACAAGCACAATTTTGACATGAACTTCAACATTGCATATAGAAATTGGTGGACAAAAATTAAACCTACAAATCAATAAACAACTATTAAATGATCAACAAGAAGTAGAAACACTTAACCTTATTGAATTTTTTCTTGAAAATGTACTAGATTTGGTCGTTTTGACCAATTTTTCTATTTATTCTAACTGCTTTTCCTTTAAATCTGTCAACCTGTTTACTAATTAACTGTAATTTGAATAAAATACATCATCAACTATTTTGATAGTTTAACGTAAAAGTTCAACTGGAGAAGCTACCATGTTATTGAAAATATGTCTCGAATAATAGTTTATATTGAAAAAGTTGTTCAATTATTATCGTGGATGTTATTTTCATCAAATAACGTGTCAGTGTATTCAAAATGTGTTATTTCAAAGCTTGGCTTATTTCAAATCATATTACACATAAAACAAACCTTTTTATATGTAATCTCGTGAAAGTCAGGAAAAAACCCTTTTACATTATTAATTTTCAAAAAATATACGTTTTTCAATTGAATGAACTTTGGACATGGATTTTCTGTTGATTATTCATTACTGTGACAGAGATATTTATGTGATATATGATTGAGGCAGAATCATTAAATATTTAAAGAATTACTGAGGAAAAAGTAAGCAACTATTACCACCAGAAAATACAGAAAGGTATTTGTAATATGTTAACCAAATCATAATCGGTTTGTAAAAAAGGGATATGATTTCAATGACAAATTTGACAAAGTAATATTGGTGTATGACAAGTTTGTTTTTTATATCTGTTGGAATTATGGACAAAAATGAACTGATAAAACCTTGAATATATGTTATTCATGCATTTTGAACTGATACTGACGCATCTATCTGCTACCGCCGGATTCTTCGAATTATTCGAAATCAATTTTTTAAGTAAACGACAATATTATGTTGAAAGTGAAACACAGTGAGATGCCATTTGTAGAGGACATTCTGTAGTTTAGAAACAACGTAGATTTGTTTTAGAAGAAAATTTGTGCTCTAAGGTGCGTTACTTAGAACAAATCAATGCAAAATATAAGTATGTTATTTAATGTTTAAGACCACACAATCTTGCATAATTCTCATGTGTATATTTTCGTTTTTTGAGTTGTTAACTTTTTGTATTGAGTATATTTTTGTTGAATGATTGATGAATTACTAACTTGTCGCGCTTGATTTTTCCATTTCATTTCGTTCTGTCTTCTCAAATTCTAACAAAAACTTTTCAAGACATCTAGAGATAATGCAGGATATATATGCGATAAAGAGTTAGTTCATTGGAAATTAGCAACAATTTTGTCAATGTCAATAAACCATAATTGAATTAAATAATTTTGGTTCAATGTTCCAATATATTGAACTATTCACGAGCTGATGCCATTAAGAAGACTCCTTAGATTTGGAAAATGCACTGATCGTCACAATATTTACAAATTTTTATGGTAAACTGTTGATTTAATTCAATTCAATATTGCATCTAACTATAACTGGGAAAGAAACCATTGAAATAAATTGCATAGGTGATGAATCTTATCTAACACAGATATCTTTCTTTGAAAATTACGTTGTTGTCATGTTTTGTCATTTCGCGTTGATCGAAATTCAAGAAAACTTCAACCTTCTTAACTGACCGTAAGCGCTTGCTGGATTTTTAGGGGGTCATTTGATACTTCTTAGAAAGTAGAAAATGAGAGTATGCTGTCAGGTGGTGCAAGAAAAATCTTGGAAAAGCGAAAACAACCCAAAGTGGCGGTAATTTGTCAAAAATTCTTACATTTTCTCTTTCTAACCAAATGCCTTACAAAAAAATGAGCTCGATATGTAAGAGCGATAAATTCCTGTACGATTTTCGTGAAATTGGTTTTCTACAGCAAAGCTGATTATTTGATCATGCCTTACAAATTAGTTGGTAGGCCGGTAAACGTTGGGTCGAACTTACAAGAATAAATGACTTTCAATCCTAATCGTAGGATTCCATGAACTCACGAATTTATGTGGCACGACAAAATAAATGACCATTTTTTCATATAAAAACTGATTTCTCGAAAGCGGCACTTTTGCTTTGAAGCGAACTCGAAAATGTTTCCCATATTCTTTTTTTTAGTGTGAGGTTTGATTAGGAAAGATTCCAGTTGGGATTAGAAACTAAATTTATGAAAGCCACACAAGATTTTCACGTGCTCCATTTTCAAATGAATTAGCCTGAAATTCGTTTTCCACTCCAGGACTATGAAAGTCATTTCATAAAGGTATCAAATATCATGTCTCCCTAAAAGTTAAGCAAGGGCTTGCGGTCTATAATTTTATTGAATGCTCGCTTTTGAGTATTGAAAGTAATTTGAGAACAGTTTTTTCTCTCACACGTCTTTAGTCTTCTTTATGACAACTTCCTTACTCTTCCTATGCATACTTGATAATGATCTAGAGATGTTTTCAAATCGGGAATGACGATTTTGTTTTGACAGACAACGAAACTGTTATTTTTAAAAATTGCTCATACTTCTGTTTATTCGTTGATATTCTAAGTTGTGAACAATTTGTTGTAATGCAAGATGCGATATAATTGTTGTAGAGTCTACATTGACTATAAAACTAAATTTGAAGTGAGATCATTGCTCAAAAAACATTTGGCTCTCTAATTTTCGAAAATTTTAAATTTGGTAATGAAGTGCAGTTTTTTTAAAACAACTGATATTGTGACTTGTCTTTTGAAATGAATACAATGAAAAGGTTTTACGGTCACATATTCTGAAAGGGCCTTGAGTAGCAATTGATTTTTTCAATTTTTAGGCTGTGACAATTTAAAAATATTTATTGATGTTTTTGTAGTTTTTATACAGATAAAAATTACTTGCAAAATACTTTCTCGAATATAAAGTGTTTTGAAGAGTTTTGCAATTTCTCAAGAAAGTATTTCTTGGCAATTATTCAAAATATGTCAATCAAAATGTCGATTTACAAACTTGAAATTGTTGAGATGTTTCAAAGAGCCTAAACACACGATGAGTGGAAATGTAAACATTTTCTATGATTTTGAAAGGGTTCGTTGAAGAGTATAACATCTTTTTTTCCAAAGATATAATTCGTGAGTAAGTTTTAGATATAGCTTGTAAAAATGATATATACATATTCTATATATAAAGATATTTAGATTTTTAAGGGATAGTAACTTATTGACTAGTTTGTAAGGTGAATATAAATAGGTCCATCTCTCATTTAAGATAAATATTTGGCCAAAATAGTGTACAAATGTATATTTTGGAAAGTGCAGATTATAATTCCTTACTGAGTTTCTTGAAATTCCTCCAGGCATACAAATAAATACTTTGAAATGATTTTTATTTTATTTTGCTGAATAATGTACATTGTACCTGCGTGTTATTGAAAATGTATATATTTTGTTGAATATACAGGGTAAATGTAAATGCACCGTTGTTTATACAGGAAAACTTTAGCATCCTGCCAGAATGTCATCGAAGTAATGCAAAAATAAAATAGTTTATAATGTAAGAATCGAAATGAATGAAATAATTTTTTACGTAATACTTGGTCATCATAACGAATTTTTCTAATTTGTAGAGAATATTTACTCTCTAGATAATATCAATGTAAATACATATTTACTCCAAAAAGAACTATTCGAACGTTTTTTTTTAACTTCCCATTTTACATTCCTAATGCAAATGCATTGCTTCGTTGCCATATCCTGTATAAAGTGTTTTTGGGGTATATTTTATCAGAACCTGTATACATCAAATTGTTGTCTATACAAAATTTTATGCACCTGTGTTATATTTTTAACTGTATTTGGTAAATTTGCACGATATTGACATTGGCCGATATAATCTTAGTGTAGTAATAAACAATAGCTATAGCATTCACCTAAAATAAGGTGTGAAGTCTTGCTCCTTTATAAGTTCAGTGCGCTCGAAAAATTTCTTTATAAAGAACATTTTGTTTTAGAAAAAAACCTGCATTTAGAATACCCGTTTTTATTTAAGGGTGTTCCTCCGCAAATTCATATACTTACCGTTCTCATCAAACTTTGGGAATGGTTTCGATTTGAGGTTTAAAATTTTTGTAAACTTTTAAGCCGTAAGGGATTGTTGCCGACTGAAAGAAAGTGGCCCTTACGAATTCTCGTACTTGCATATAGTGACGCCATATTTCAAGTGTAGTGTTGCCAAGAGTTTATGAACCAGTTTTCAATTTTTTTTTTCCATTTTTCGGTATTCAAGGCATTCTGAACTAATAATAATGCGGTTGAGCTTCGTCATCCAATGTTTTAATTTTGATCACATCATCATTAATTTAGAAGTTCGAAATTTCACAAGTACTTCAGGTGGAGAAAGTGTATTATCATTTGGGAGAGTTGCAACGTTTGCAGTTGTTCCCTCACGTAAACTTTTGACTCCAATAGTCACGGAGGAACTACCTTAATAAAATAGTGATTGAGGAAACTTTAATTTGATTTTGTGTATTCAGAATGAATGGTTTGTCATACAATTCAACGAAAGTGTATGATATAGCATCCTTCACAATGAAGAAAGAGACTGAAAAAGGGCTGATGTGGAGATCAAATTTACAATACTTCTTGAAAGACGCTTTACATATGGGCAATGAAATGAAAAATACCTGCATGGAATATGTTGGGCAGTAAAGCATCGTTTTACAGTAAAGCAATTGATATTTCAGCTGTCACTATTATCAATAAGGCAGCAGTTTTGTATTCATTACACTTGGATGAGTTTTGTTTTAAAAGTGTTTTCCATTTCACATGTTCATTTGCTGACCATTATTATTAGTTTCGTTGTGTAACTGTAAAGTATAATCGAATGAACAATAATAACATCAGTTCTTATTCAAAAAACACACTTCAATGAGATTTTCATTTGAAAGTTTACAGAACAGCGACACGTAATTCTATAACGATAACACCTTCGGGCGTCACAGTATTGTGACGCCCGATTCACAAGACTGTGTCACGTGTTCTGCTATAACGATAGCATCTTCGGTCGTCACAGTATTGTGACGCCCGATTAACAAGACTGTGTCACGTGTTATGCTATAACGATAGCATCTTTGGGCGTCACAGTATTGTGACGCTTGATTTACAAGATGGCGACAAGTGTTATGCTGTAACGATAGCATCTTCGGGCGTCACAGTATTATGACGCCCGACTCACAAGACTGTGTCACGTGTTCTGCTATAACGATAGCATCTTTGGGCGTCACAGTATTGTGACGCTTGATTTACAAGATGGCGACACGTGTTATGCTATAACGATAGCATCTTCGGGCGTCACAGTATTGTGACGCTAGATTTACAAGACGGCGACACGTGTTCTGCTATAACGATAGCATCTTCGGGCGTCACAGTATTGTGACGCCCGATTCACACTATTGTGACGCCCGATTCACAGGACGGGACACGTGTTCTGGTATAACGATAACATCTTCGGGCATAGCGACACGTGTTATGCTATAACGATAGCATCTTCGGTCGTCACAGTATTGCGACGCCCGATTCACAAGACTGCGACACGTTCTGCTATAACGATAGCATCTTCGAGCGTCACAGTATTGTGACGCCCGATTTACAAGACGACGACACGTGTTCTAACGAAGTGGCTATCGTTATAGTGAAACACGTATCGCGGTTTTGTAAACTTTCAAGTGGAAATCTCGAATACTGTGACGCCCGGGGATGCTATCGTTATAGCGAAACACGTGTCGCGGTTTTGTAAACTTTCAAGTGGAAATCTCGCATTAAAGTCTGTTTTTTGAATGTTATGATGTATTTTCATCAATTGTCTGTCAGTTCTACCAAACTTCAGTTCTCTGACAATTAATAACTGGTGAATTGTGTAATGTTGAATCACCAGGCGCAATGCAGTCAGATTTAGAGTGTGTTCTATTTGCTTATAATCGTCTTAAAAATAAATCAGCTAATAGTTTCGTGCATTCAGGCTTGCGCAGATGCAAAATTGCATGTTGCCTGAAAGCAATTGCATGTATGTGAGGCGGCTTCAAGAATTTGTTTGATATAAAATGTAACTTTGAAATTTTCTCCCAAAAATATGGGTCATTGGTACTACCACATTTCTAATTAGTAGTGTTTCATAAAAAACACTCGGATTTAATTTATAAAAAATGTGGTAATGCCTGTTTGATGTCCATTAAAAACAATGAAGGTATTTTCAGATAGATCTAAGAACTAGTTGAATGGGATATCAACTAATATTTCCACTGTTGAATTAAAAATGAGTCAGTCAGAAAGGAGGTTATACATTTTCGTTCAATATATTTATAGTAAGGAGTACTTTTTAAAATTAACAAATAGGAGCAACAGGTCTTGTGTCAATTTTTGGCTTCGTACAATGTCTAAATGATGAAATATATTCGCCGTATAAAAATTATTATAACAAGCTCTAAAAGGTTGTGTAAGGTACATGTAGATATAACATAGAAAACTATAGGTTTTAGCTATAAAGGAAATATATACGAATGTTTGGTCAATTATATTTTGAACAATTTTTGGATTGAAGTACAGAATGTGTTGATTGTTCTTATGTTGTGTTAGCATGGTTGGTATATTCAAATTTGCGAATATTTGAAAATGCAAAGTTCAGATCCAACCATTGTCTGGTAGCTGAAAAAAATATAATGTTGAAACAAATAGAGGTAGTACAGATCTCACTTGAATATGTTTGGAGGCGCCTTTTCTCATCCAGTGCTTCAAATATTAAGGAGAGGCCTTGGAACTTGACTCTGTCATATATTTTACAAAATGTCGATTGAGTTTTTCTTGATTACCACTTCTAGTAGTTGTATTCATTTTATTAGTTTTTCATTCCTAGAAGGGATTGTTCAATGACCATTATGGATCATTACAAGTAAAGTTCATACTCACCACATATGATGATTCAATACATTGTCAGCAATTTTACCACGATAAGTTACCACGTAAATTAAAACTATTTTTCACACAGTAACTTGTCATATTCAATAATTTTACCCATCAAAAAAAATTATAGGAAATTATACAATATTCATCTTAACGTATAGGAAGTCAAAATTAGCGTCCGTCTTCAGAAATGTACTAAATTTAAGTCTACGCATCTCTTTGCTGGTTATTTGTATTTCTCAACTTCTTCGACAGATGTCAAAGGAGTTTTTGAAATGTGAATTATGTTGTTGATTAACTCCTGAAACATTCGATGTAGTGCAAGGTGTTCTCTGCTTTTAGTCTGTTGCAATTTTACCACTATCCATATTTTTCTTCACGGCAGGTAGCCAAGTACGATCCATTTCTAAGGAGCTGTCGTCTTTCGAGTTTACGTCTTTTAGAGTGAGATTCAGTGACAATCATTTTCGTCTTATTCCATTCAACTCGATGTTCACCATTTGATTTCAAAATGTTTTCTGTCAATTTTGATCCTGTCAATTGTCTATTTCTGGTGTAATCTCAATGTTCATTCTCACGCACTTTTAATGGTTTCGAAGTTTCACCAAAATAACTTTTACCACAAGAATAAAGGATCTCGTAAATGCAATTTTTTGTTCATACGACAAGTTACTGATAAATAGAACATTTTTCTTTGCGAAAAAATACTTTGAATTAACTTTTCGGGATAAACTACACGTTATGAATTTCTCTGTTACATAAAATAATGGTTTTCTTCCACAAAAATTACTCGTTCAATATTATCAACAATTACTATACATTGGAGGATAGGTATTATTGCTGTTCCAAAATTTACTATTTGCTACATTAGATAAACATCTTGTCTTCGAGAGATGATCAAATTTAAAGATTTTTCTTCTTCTAGATTTGCTTAATTGTTCTTAATTATTTGACCCTGTCCAAATAAAACAAGTTGGGATGTATCTTCCTCATTTTGGTTCAACATTTTATTGCAACAGATTTTGAAAGTTATCGAAAATTTCATCTAAAACATAATACATCACCTGAAAATTTTCGATAAACAACTTGTCAGAGTTTTGTTTTTGATGACTACGTATGAATAAGACATATAAATTGTAGTCGACAGATCATTCGGTCTTCATAGAGGTGATTAATCGGTTTCAAAAGAGCCAACATTTTGTGATAGACGACCAGAATGTGTGTCTAACCTATAAGTTAACTTTTAAGGTATGATACATATTTGGCTCTGACTAAAAATTGTGTTCAATTTATTAGAAGTATTCTTTAGAGACATCAAAGTGGAGTTTCAGTGTAAAAAGAATTAAGTGAATTTTCTTTAGGACTAATATTTTGCCACTTGAACAGCTTATAATAAGCGATCTTCAAAATATTTTATTGAATCGATAATTTAGGACTGAATATGACCCACAAAGATATTTTCACAAGTGAAAATTTTCTATGTCGATGGGTTTTCACGTTGATTGTGAAAAGCCATCTTTGCCCCTTGAAAAGTGAGAAAATATTAAAATAATACTTTAGTGATGTTAAGACTATGTACAAAGTATATCTCGGATAATAAATATTCATAAGGTGAACATTCTTTCATTTTCTGATTTCCCTCGAAGCATACAAATGATGATTGAAGGTTAGGTAGTTTAGAATTCACCAGACCTGTTCAACTGATTGAAATGACTTGAATAGTGCTGGTAACTATAATTTTTGAAACTGATTTTTTTGAGTTCATATCATTTCTATTTCTGAAATAACTCAACATATATCTTTTGTACACCAAATGAATCAAAATGTGTGCAATCCCATAATTTTAAAAAAATGAGTTGCAGCAAACACTTTCGTGACAAATTTAAGATGAAATTCCTCGATTAACAGTCAGGGGATTTTATCAAATTATACACTGAAAAATGCTTAGAAACATTTCGAGAATTATAAGTAAGTAGTCTTTATTGAATAGGAATAATCCTAATATTCTCAATACATAGTTAAA
>WOGR01006331.1:0-13147 GCA_015342045.1 Leptinotarsa lineolata | reverse complement strand
GTCGGTCTCGATTAGTTTTCGAGATATAGCCTTTTCATTCACCTATTATCAAGTTTCTTGAAATTAGATTGTAATTTCATAATTTTACAGTTGCTCAAGGTACACAACACAAATTACTTTTTGTATATTGCATAAATTTTCACTCTTGGGATCCGAATTCTAAAACGAACGTATTGTCGAAGATTTCTTTTGGAAAAAGCTATTTATCCTCAAAATCTAACCTGACCTACTGAATTGAATACCTCATGTATTTGAGAGAATTAAATAAAGAATTTTTTAAAAACTATCTATCCTTAACATCTAAGCTGACCTCCGAATTCTAAAAGGAACGTTTTTTCCGAATATTTCATTTGTAATAAACTATCTACCCTCAGCATCTAACCTGACCTCCGAATTCTAAAACGAGCGTATTCTCAGTTATTTATTTTTCAAAAAACTATCTATCCTCAACATCTAACCTGACCTCCCAATTCTAAAACGAACTTATTTCAAAATATTTAATTTTTGAAAAACTATCTATCGTCAACATCTACCCTTACCTCCGAATTCTAAAACGAGCGTATTGTCAAATATTTACTTTTCAAAAAACTATCTATCCTCGATATCTAACCTGACCTCCAAATTCTGAAACGAACGAATTTTCAAATGTTTAATTTTTAAAAAACTTTCTATCCACAACACCTAAACTGACCTCCGAATTCCAAAACAAACGTAATGTCAAATATTTATAATATTAAAAAAACTATCTATCCTCAACACCTAACCTGACCTCCGAATTCTAAAACTAACAAATTTTCAAATATTTAATTTTTGAAAACTATTTATCCTCAACATCTAACCTGACCTCCGAATTCTAAAAGGAACTTATTTTTGAATATTTAATTTAAAAAAAAACATCCATCCTCAATATCTAACCTGATCTCCATATTCTAAAACGAACGTATTTTCGAATATTTATCTTTGAAAAATACGTTAGAGATAGAAATATCTGAAAAAAATGATGGATGTAATATACAGAACAACGTTATATCGAAACTGGCGTCCCAATATTGGAAAAAATAGCAATAAATAGGTGAATAAATGGGTCAAAAAGAGAAAATTCTTCTGAAATCATCTGATAAATTTACCTAATCACTTGGCAACACTGCGCGAGTGGTAAAGTTTGACAACTTTGACATTTGTTTATGTACCATTGGGTTTATATTAAAAATACCTGTTTTTTACAAATTATTCATTGCTTTCTGCAAAAAACAGCAGTAAATACGTGAATAAAGGTGCAGTTGGTTTGTTGGCTACAAAAAAAATCAGTTTATAGTGTTGTACAGATTGCTAGAGTGATATTTCCCAAAAACCCCTTTTTGTTAACTATGAAAGATCATATCTATCAAAGTTATTTTTTCCGCACGGAAATGTCGCTTGATATAGTGTTTTTTCCATGATTTGAATCATCTGTGTAAGTTTCATAAAAATCCGTGAGGTTACTGTATTCGCTACCTTTACCAAAAACTGTTTACTGGGCCTGCACTCTAGAATTTCACCTAGTTGACTTATTCAGTTAACACATTGATATAATAACTAGCTATACACTATGACAAGAGAAAAAATAATAAGGCAAAATATGAAAGCAACATCTACTAACATCTAACTAGAAAAGTTAAAGAATGCATTGATGACACATCCATGAGTTTTCAGGGATATCAGATAGCCCTACACATTGTTGTTGTTTGTTGATAAATGATGAAACCACTGAAATTCACAGCTATCATTTTCGCATTGCAGCATAATGCGGCCATCATCTGCTTTATTGCAAAAACATCATATTTGGTTTAAATGTCTACTCTTGGTGAAGTACTATTCTATAGAACTGTTCATTTCTTCTGAAGTGAAAGTAAAAGGATCCATGCACTGTATCATTCTGATGTTATCTTTGTAACGCACAGCAATGTCTTTGTTTTCACGTTCCAATGTTAGTAAATAAACACTTTTATTAAAAACAACCATCATAATTATTTTCACAGCTTCCAAAGATAAAAAAAAAAACACGAAAAAACAGCGAAGTACCTATGACATTGCACTCATTGTGTGCCTAAAGGCGGCCATATTGTTCGAGAATTTGTCACGTGTTCTGGACATCCTCATTTTAGTTTTATGGCTATTCTCACCTGTGTGTGAGAGAGAGAGAATTCGTCGTTGACACACAGAAAGTTGCTGTCGGGTCGTTGATAACAGGTTCTCTTTGGTGAGAGATGATGGCTGCTGATGATTGTGGAATAACTATTAAGAGAGAGCTTGAATCTCTTGAGGATGAAGTGGATTTTCGAACAAATATCATGAAATGTGAAATAAGTGAAACTGAAATAGTCAATGAATCTGGAAACTATGATATGTTTAGTAGTGGAATGGTTACCCATAACCTCGAAGAAAAATATGATATAGACCGGATTAAAAGTGAAAATGTTATTGATGATTACCGTGAGCCCAAATCAGAAAAATGTATAGAAGAGATAAGTGAAGGCCCTCAAAATTATTTCCTCGATATACAGGGTAAGATATGACTCATGATTCAAAACACACCACAGGTAGTGTAGTCTGATAAAGGTTTTTATGCATTCAGTAATTTTCCAAGCATGTTCGATTGATGACCTATTTATTTTATAGAAATTCATATTGAATATGGGTACTGAGAATATAGAAGTAGTAGAAAATAGTAAACTGAGTTTACTTGAGAATGATTTAACAAACTGAAACTGGTTGTAACAACTTAAAAACTTGGTAGATATCAGACAAAAGTTATCTTCTTTATCCTATATTCAATTTTCCAATCCCATTCAATATGATCGGGTGATTTCAAAATTTTATTGCCGAGTTTTTGTTGCTATGTTATTCACACCAGAATGAACATTCCTGTAATTTTTATGCTTTTTGGTTCCTCTATCAATTGATATTTTTCATTCCGCCTCAATTGACTATAGATTCCCATCTTCTTGGCCATTTGTGAAAAGCTTGGCGACGAATGATGATGAAAATTTTAAGCGTGTTTTCAAATGTAAAACTAAAAATGCAAGTAGTATACAGTGTCTAAATTGTGGAGAAGTATTTCACTATAGTTGTGCGAAAATGAAAAAGCTGGAATTTGTACATGAAAACTAGTTTTTACTGTGCTGTACAGCTTCAACTGAAAGTGGTAGACCTAACCTAGAAACTGAACTAAACTCGATAATTATATACCTACGTGAGATCGAGATCCTCAATAAAATAATAAAAGAAATGGAAGATAAAAATAGAGTACTTCAGGAAAATTGTGATCTCATAAAATACTCCATTTTGCCAAAAAATATAGAAATTAATAAAAATAGTTCTGCTACTAACCTTCCATTGAAATTGCCAGTGGCTCAGAACCCGGTCCCGATAAATTACAATACATCAACAAATCGCGATTTAACCTACGCTGAAAGAGTTCAAAGTACTTCATCGTCTTCAACGCAGGCATTGGTGACAAACATAAGGTCCCAAGAAGTGTCTAAGAAGCATATTGTTGATCCAGGATTTATTAAAGCAGGAATAAATGAGGCGGTTGCTCAAAATAAAATGAGGGAAATGCAAGAAGTAACACTGAACACCAAACAAAGATACATTTCTTAAAATAATTTCAAATGTACAATTTCATGATGAGAGGGATCACAATACAGTACAGCTAATAAATCTGCTTGAATCATATGGTCTCAATAAATCAGTTTTGTTCAGTACGCGAAATAGTGCATGTTTAGATAACATATTCACAAATATTGATCAAGACTCATATAAAGTGGAATCTCTTGATCTCCTGGGATTATCAGATCATTTAGGTGTAATTTTTGAGTGCCACTTACAAAAAAAAGGGGGAGTACGAAGGTGACATATCGACCAATAACTGATGAGGGTTTTTTATGCTTGTATAATCTGATTGAGGGAGTTGACTGGTCATTTATGAACGGCAATGACAGAGTATAAAACAAGTTCAGAAGATTCATCGATGTTATCGGTGAAGCCTTTGAATACTGTTTTCCCCAGAAAACAAGAACAAATGTAAAAAATGCCATCCCAATTCAAATGAATCGGTTTGGTGAAAATTTAAAGGAAATGAGAGAACGACTCCAGACAATTAATATAATGCACAAGCAAGATCCTAATTTGATCCTAAGACAAATAGTATCTGAATATCGAAAAAAATACAGACTTGAAATTTCAAAAGCTAAAATACAATATTTTGATAACTTTGTCAAGAAATCTACCAACAAGCAAGCAGCAATGTGGTCTATAATAAACTCAAAATCATCTATGAGTAAAAAATCAGCAAATTCTGATGAACTAAACTCATATATCTTCAACAATTTCTTTGCAAACATTGCACAAAATGTAATTAATGATCTAGATCCAGCGGGAAGAACTTTTGAGGACTACATGCAACATACTCAGAAAAATATATCCTTTAAATTTGAAGAGGTAACCTTTATCCAAGTGAGAGATAAAATAATTTGCTCGAAAAACAAAAGCAGCAAAGATAATAATAATAATAAACAGCTGTATTTGAAAGTGGATTACAAACTTTTCTATTGCAAAAGGTCGGTAACATAGAATGAAATGGAGCCAAATAATGAGGTTCAGATTTTTTTGTTAGAACTATTTTTAAATAAATGTTCCAGTGAGATACGCGATCAAATCATAGGGCTCAAATTCTATGAGAAGTTTTTGTTCTCTTATGAAAACTCCAATTTTCTTAGTTTTTTTTAATCTGTTAGGAAGATGGTTGAAAAGCTTGATTGACATATAGTGGGTACTTTTTTCAGTTACTGTTAGTCAATGAAGGGGATACATTGTTATAGTGGGATACTTATGAGCAGGTATATTCTCAGTGAAGAGGTGTGAATTTTTGTGAATGAACATTAGGCATTCATAGATATAAATCGCGTAGATTGTCATTATATTGGTGGATTTGAATACTGTTCTTCAAGTTTGGTTATAATTTGAGTTGTTGATTCCTCTTATTATTCTTTTTTGAACTATGAAAATCTTTTCGATATTTCGATTGCCACCCCAAAAAATAATTCCGTATCGGGCAACCGAGTCGTAGTTGGCCATGTATATTGTTTTTGTAGCCTCTTTGTGCAGATATTTTGATGTAACTCTAATTCCATACGATATTCCACTTAGTTTGTTTGCGAGGTTATCAATATGAGAAGACCAATTCATGTTCTCGTCGATGTGGATTTCTAAAAATTTAGTGTTGTAGGACAGTTCAAAGGAAGAGTTTTGAAGGTCCACCCTAACAGGATAATCGATGTTGTCTTGTTTTGTTTCAAATAAAATAATATTTGTCTTTGATTCATTTAGTACAAGTTTATTTTTATTGAACCAGCCCTTAGTTTTGTTGAATAGATCTGTACTATTTACCATCATCTCTGGAAAGGTTTCACCACCTGATAATAGACTTGTGTCATCTGCGAAGATAGTTTTGAACTGATATTGGTTTAGGTTTGAATTACATAAGTCGGTCAAATAAATGACGAACCAAAGAGGGCCGGCAATGCTTTCCTGCGGAATTCCCACATCTGTGGGAAGTTCCCAGAGTCGTTGCTATGTTGAAACCAGGGAAAATAAGTGATACACCAAAAAACTATCGTCCATTTGCCCTTCTGAGCGAGGCCTACAAACTTTCCAAAAGATTGCTATATAACAGAATTGACCCAACAATACTGCAACATTTACTTGTGGAATAAGTAAGATTCCGTTCGAACTGCAGTTGCACAGACCAATACTCTCACTTACTATGTGGAAACTGGCTTTCAAAATAAACTAAAAGTATCTGCTGCTTTCATGAACCTGTCAGCGCCATACGACACTGTATGTGTCGACAAGGAGTTAAATACAAATGAATAAATCCCATACAGAAAGACGGCTGATGGTCTCACAGTTATTCTCTTTCAGATTGATGCTGATCATATGATAGGGGAAATTGGAAAGGAATTCGTATTGAATACAGGATGACGAAAATCATTTTTATCTGATTTCCACTGAGTTATAACCGAAACCGGTTATAACTAGTGGAAAAGTGAAAATGTTACGGTAACTCTCACTTGGGTGACAGTTACTGTAACATTTACTGTTAGTTTAGTAATAGTTACTCAAGAATGGTTTAACAAACCGAAACCGGTCATAACAAATTTAAAACTTCTAACTGTATATGAAATTGCATATTTTTCAAACAATTTGAGGAAAATCATCAAAAAAAATTCTGTGTGTATGTTTCATATGTTTCAGTCTTTGGGACTTATACTGTCTGGTATATTTTTGAAGTTAATGGAATTGGAATGGTATTAATTAATCATTCGAGAACTTATCAGAAAAGGAAATGATTTCAGAATGGAAATGATACAGAACCCCTGAGCATATTTCAATTTGATAATCCCCCATCTTCACTGAAGGGAAAAACCCGGTTTTTGGATACCAAGCTACTTCCTTGTATCGAAACCCAAATTAAATTTGCATGATGGAAATGGGGGCCGTTGGAGAGGATTTGAACTTTATAATGTTTCACCCTTGCCAAATGCAGTGTTTATACCCATAATCAAGTAGCCTAATCTTGTATTTCAGTTCGCGCTGAAAATTTCAACACAACACTGGAGCATTAATACATAATTAAGCCCTCAACGCCAGTTCCTGTTTCCTGCCTGAGTGTCTGATATTTGCGGAAAGGCATTATCGTCATTGTATTAGATTAGATTGTTACAGAGCGACTTGAATTTGGCTCTGGAAAGTAGAAAGTTTCACTTGAGGTTTCCATGTAGCCATTATCACTTCACCAACAAGATTAAGGCAATCTGGACTATTACACTTATTGACTCAGTTTCTAACTACAGTTCGGAATTGTAGAAGTTTTCGTCATCGCGGTTAGACGAAAGCTTTTCCTGCATTGAGTTGTTTCGTCCGAACTGAGGTATCGAAGAGAATTTGTGCATGGGATAATCAGCTCAAAATAGCTCGAAATTTCAATGATTTGGACATTCAGTTGGCTGTAATGAGACCAATTCATATTTCATACTGGAAAATTGTGGCACGAGGAAATTTGGTACGTGTTAGAATATGTATGACCAACCTGAATAACGCAAACTATAAATTATTGACTCCTGGTACAGACATGCTGTTTGTCTTTTCTGGAACCTCATAGGAGTTTATAATGATAGTAAGTATATCTGAAATTCGATTTTATATTTATTTTTGTCACGACAAAGCTATTGAAATAGTCTCGTATTTATGTCACTAGTCATTTGGAGTATTCAAATTTTCCAAACGATTTCCTGAAGAATTTTCGAAAATGCCATGGGTACCATTTCATACTTTGTCATAAAAACAAATCTCCACTGTCACTTGAAATGTTCCCATTCTTCCTATTATTCAAACAGATTTACCGATATGGTTATTCTATTAGAAATAATTATTTGAATTGGGTAAAGTTTGGAATAGGCTGCACGTATCCACAGCACATTGCCACTTCCTTTTATTTCCAAAATTGCACCCCTCTTCAGTTCAATATTTCAACGTTTCACTCTTTGTAACATCTTTATAGAAAAGTATCAAGTGTCAATTCTCATTCTTCAATGCATTTGGTGCAATGTAAACTAAATTCTATGAGTAATGGTAACCCGTATTTTCACATAAATGGATTTCCGAACATTTCAAAAGGTTGCGTTTTGATTTTTTCTCTTCCAAATGCAATACGTCACAAGTCATGCTCTTCTGACAAAAAATAATTAGCAAATGTTGAATTGGTCTTTCCATTCAAAAACCCACTACCATGCACTTCAATTCCTTCGGAAATAGTTCTTCCGGTTTGTCCGATATAAAATTTTGAACATTGCGCATGATGATGTTATCTATGGTGTCGCGGTTTTGTAAACTTTCCAGTGAAAATCTCACGATGAAGTGTGTTTTTGGATATGTTTCAACCTGTTAGGCTAGCAGAACCACTTTAGAATTTCATATTTATTTCATTTTCAGGCCATAATTCAAGGCTAATTTTAAGCTAGTTTTGTACTCTATTACCGAATTTTTTGCTCTTTTTTTAACGTAGATATCATGGGTTCTGCTAGCTTAACGTTAAGCTAGCAGAAAAGATGTCCCTAGCTCATTTTAGGCTCATCTTTTTTCTAATCCTCGATTTTCCAGGTGTTGATTTTTCAAAAAAAAAATATGGTTTTTGCTAGCTCAACCGTTAAACTAGCAGAATCAAATCTAAATCCTTCAGTTTTTAGAAATTCTGAATATGCAATAAGTTTAACCTCATTTTAGGCTCTTTTACCAACACAGTATCAAATATTTGGGGGATCACCACCGACACTAACGGTGAAAGATGAAATATTTCATTTTGACAATATTTTATAGAATAAGGATATGACAAATCCAAACTAGTGAGAATTTCTTGAATACGTATCCCATTGATCTATCTGGAAAGTTGTGCAGAAGTATTGAATTCCTATTCACGTTCAAAAAGAAAAACTAGCACATTTTCACTCTTCCAGTATATTTGGAAGAAATTGTTGACAAAACTTATTATTTATTTTGGTCTGCCATCCTCTTTGAGATCTTGAATCTATTTTTCGTTTGATAAAGTATCAAAAAACAAATTTGTATGTTTTAAGAGTCCATTTTGACGTGAGCGATTCATAAAAATCTCCAGCATGGATTAAAATGAAGTTATCAACCATTTTGTTTTTCCAAAATGTCACCACTATATAACCTTCAAATGGAGGGGTTTCTGCAGAAGAACAAATTCATTGATGAATCAAGTTTTTCACTGGTAAACTGTTCATTATCAAACTGATTCGTAATCTTTACGTCAGAATTCGTAAGAACAACTATTCATTTTGTAAATCGAAGGGTGTAGCTCATCGGAAATCACCGTTTTTTCAGTTTCTATCATTAGTAATACCACAAGAACTCAAAATTTGATCTATAAATTCATATTTTTTTGAAAAACTTTGTTTTTAAGTAATACTATGATAGCATTCAATAGGTGAAACCACGAGATTGTATAAGAAGTGGTTTTATTTATTGATAGTTGCTATCAATGAAAAGTTTGAGTGATAATAAATGGACATTTATGTGGAAAAGATTCAGATCGAGAGATATTCATATCTCCCACTACACATCCATAGCATGTAATGAATTTCCACTGTTCATCACGTGATTAAATATAAAGATTAACCGGTTTAAGCGGATTCACTGGATGTGATGTTATTTCTGTATTGTTCATCATACAGACATTCTTGTAATGTTTTGACAATGACATTAATATCAAATATTTCTTGATTGATTCTAATTATGATAAGAACGAACATTTCCAATATGATTATAAATAGAAAAACAAATATTTGCAATCAGTTGAGGAATACAAAATTTCCTATTGTGATACGTTCCGCTCTCTCAACTAGGTAGATCCTCGATTATACAGACAGAGAGTTCTGCAGAATAAACTGATCCCCCGTTAGTCCGGATGGCCTCTAGTAGAATAATGTTAATTAAAGGCATTTCCATCCTTCTTTAATCACCCTCTTGCACCACTGGATAGAATTAGATCCGTTTGATCAGTTTTTATTCAGCCCCAGGCCATTGGGCTCTCATTTGGTGTCCTCGGGGTTTTCAGTGGAATTCAGTTTAATTATTAATTGAAAATGACAATCTCACTCTAATTGAAGCTGTAAGAAAATAATAGAATGTTGTGAATATGGAGCATAATAAATGGTAAAAAATACCACTCATAGTAATGGCCAATTCGATGAAATGTCAAACTGATGTTAGTTAATTGACCTAAAAATTGTTATTGTACTAAACAGTTATGGAATTGAGTAAGTCATGAGTTTATAATGAAATAGGAGACTCTTTGACGTGATTAATTTTTTGAAAGGTTATTCTGGATCTAAATGGCAAACCAGGTGTCTACAAACTAACACGTGGATTGTTTCTAGGAGTACAATTCCGACAATAACAATTTTGGTAATTCTGAAATCAATAACGTAGCCGAAATGAAAGTATAGCTTAGGACACTAGACCTAGCAAGTGATGAAAAATCTAACAATACCTATCAACAACATTTCGATTACTACAAATGGCTGTAGATATTAAATTTGAATAGTATGTCTCGAAAGTAATCATTTGTATCTGTCAATAGACTTTGTCTATTTAACGCGCATTTTGTGTATTTAATATTTGAAGTCGTGTTAGTGAATGGCTATAGTAACGCAGAGATGGCTGATATACATTTCATTCATGGACTTGTTGATGTCAAATCATTAGAAGCTAGGCGGTTGTACAGTGAACGATTTCCTAATCGTGATGTACCTGATAGAAAAATCTTCCAAAGTATACACCAGCGACTTCGTGGAATCGGAGCATTGAAGAGAAATGGAGGACCAGGAAAGCCGATGACAGTGAGAACAGTAGAAGTAGAAGAGAATGTGCTGGCTATGATAGAAGAAGATCCAGGTACCTCTACCCGATAATTGCAAATACTTTGAATGTGAGTAACAGATTTAGAACATTCTCAGAGACTATATGTTGTACCCATATCACATAAAACAAGTTCAGGCACTCATTCTTGCATATTTTCTTCCAAAAATTGCAATAAATGGCTTTCTCGCACATGGTTCAAATTCCTCAACTACTGTCGCTTATTCTTTCTACCGATGATGTCAGTTTCTCAAGAAATGCCATTAGGAATATCCACAATAACTATGTTCCATCTGAAAAAAATCCACATCAGGTGCTTGAAAATCGCTTTCAACATCAGTTTTCGTTAAACGTTTGAGTGAGAATTGTAGGTGACTTTTTACAACTTTTAATGAACCTCAATCCCAGATTTGGTAATATTATGATTCTTGGTGATTTCAATGTAGACTTTCTGAAAGAGACCCAGGAAAAATTTTTCTTACAAATTGCCTAAACTGTTTTAACTTTGAATATTTAAAAGCAGAGCCAACGAGAGAAATAGATACATATCATATCATTATGGTGTAGACATTCAATTAGAGCCTGAAAACTATAGAAACCCAGTCTTTATGTCGGCGAATAACAGAATTAGGTAAAACAGAATTGAGAAATATTGTTAACAATATAAATTGGTTTGAATATTGAATATGTTAAATGATCCAAACTATTTAGCAGAATTTTCATGTGACCCTTTGAAATATGCAGTGGACGTAGCTTTTCCTTTAAAAAAACTGAGAAATGAAGATATCAAAGTGAATTGGTTTGATAGTACTTTGAAAAAAATGAAAACTGATCTTGAAAATAAAAAAAAAATGTGGATGGGTACAGGAAATCTATCTCTCAAAGTAGAGAATAAGAAATTCAAAAGTCAATGCAAAATAGCGATCAAGGATGCAAAGTCAAAATCCTATAACAACTCATTATTAATGAGTGAAAATGTAAGTAAAATTACTTGGTCAATTATAATTATTTTACCAACAGACAAAAAAATTTGACAACTAACAGTAGATCAACACCAGAGGAGTTCAATTATTTTTTCACTGATATAATAGACAAACTAATAGCAAGTATACCACCCTCAAGCAATACAAGGTCAGATCTATTGAAAATATCTGTTGGAGATTCAGTTTTCTCAAGACCAACAAATGAAACGAAAGTCTCAATTGTCATGGGTTGTCTAAAAAATTCTAAGAGCATGGACCCGTACAATATCAGTCCAATAATAATCAAAATAGTTCGCGATAGGATGATCAAACCCATAGTACATTTGATAAATGTATGTTTCGCAAATGGTGAGTTTCCAGATTTTTTGAAGATTTGTAGAGCTACACCCATCCACTCATCCAAAAACAAGGTGATGAAATGACTGGTTCAATTATAGGTTTATTACAATAACCCCCGTATTGTCAAAATTATCGAAATTGTGTTAAAAGACAGGCTCGCTGATTATCTTGAAGCAGGAGGATATATCAATGAAAGACAGTATGGTTTCAGAAAGCTACCCTCAACTACTCAAGCAGTAACGGACATAATTCATACTATAGCTAAAATAAGGACGGAGGAATATTAACCAGGGCTGTGTTACCTGGTTCATCAAAACTTTTTGATAGTGTATGCCACGATATGCTTCTGAATGAGCTGGAAAAATACGTTATAAGAGGTCTAGCGTTGAAATTGTGGAAATCTTTTCCAACTAGTAGAAGGCAATATATTATTCATAACAACAAAACATCAAACATTGAAAAAAATCATCATGTAGTTCCCCAAGGATCCGTATTAGGTCCTCTTCTCGTCATTTTGTATATAAATGATTTACCATTATATGTTGACATTGCGGACACACTTCTTCATGCAGATGATTCCTGATTCATAGTTACATCATGCCCAGCCTATTAGAAGGTATAACGAAAGATACACAAAAAAGATGTGAATAATAATTCAATGCCAATGTATTAAGTTTGAACAAAGATAAAACAAAAAAACTGATGTTAACAAAAGAACTAAAAATGAAAATGAAAATAGTGTGCGCCTACTAAGTTTCCATACAGACAGCAATCCGAACTGGAAAACACACATCATTGAAATTAATAAAAAATTCTTCAAAGGCCGCTTTGCCCCAAGGAGAATGAGGAGTGTGGTAAGCAGAGATGTTCTAGAAATTGCGACAAATATGAAAAACATTGTTTTCAATGAAGAAAGGATGGCTGGGTAACAGAATCAATTTTTTTTAAAGAAACAATTAAATTGAATTCGAAACATTGGCAAGAACACAATTGTTTCTTTGGGAAAAAAATTGATCCTGTAACCCAACCAACCTTTCTTCACAAGAATTATTGGATCACTAAATTAGTTAACTGATTGTTTTCAATTTCTGTAGATAATTTCACATTATTTTGTTTCTGCATTTTGTAGTTACGGCAAAGTCAGACAAAGAAAACCTATTTTCCCTACTTATTTGTGTATATTTGTTTATGAAGTGATTCATGTATTTTCTTGTTTTCTAATTTAATTTCTAGAAGAAAAAAATTATCACCATTTTCATAGATCTTATCGGGTTCAAAAACAATATAAATTAGATATTTTTTGGTATTGTCAGTCGAAAAAATCCGTCGCAATCTCCATAGTT